>MWRK01014936.1:0-13762 GCA_002157035.1 Melampsora medusae f. sp. deltoidis
ATTTTCCACTCTTGGGCCTTGGCGTGAGGAGATAACTTTTCTAACAATCGTTTCACGTATCAAATTCATCCATCAACAACCTCTGATCTCTTGATAGGATCTTTATCACACTCTTTTCTGATCAGGTGGTGGTAGTGGCACTACTTTCTCACTCATTTGATCAATATTACTCTCGTTAATTTCCAACATCATGCACCTCATCATTCTCGCAAGCATACTCTTCCGATTTATACCCAGGTGCAAAGCAGACTTGAATGTAAGCGGGGTGGATGACCGACAATCCGTTGGCTTTCGATCTCAGGTGAAAATATTGGGAGGAGTGAGTCTCATGGTCCCGGACCCAAGTATCAAATCAGTTTCCAACGTGAAACTGACACTCACGTATCTATTTTCTCTATGTGGTTAGGTGTCGCGTACAAAACTGCAGTACCCTGATGGCTTGACCATCGATAGCTTTTCAGCTTCTGAGCATAATATGACAGTTTCTATCAACGATTCTCCCTTGGCTACGCCCTTGTTTGTCACAGCAATCGATCCCTCAACTTCAGCTCTGAGTGGAACATGGTTCAAACTGTCAAACTACTCATACACATTAAATTTCGAAGTGGAGGATCCAGATGACCTCATCATGGACATTGGGGCTCGTATCCAGTTGAATGGGACTAACGATGTCACAGAAGACAACGTATTTTTAGCAAAATATCACAAAGAGAGGCAAGGTTGGGTGGTTGATTTTGAACGAGCAACATTTCAGCGAACCAAAAACCAGATAGGATCTCTTGGTTTAAGTAATCCTTCAGGGGAGTATCTCATTGTGGGGAGGTGTACCACTGGAGCATACAACACATTTCTACCTATTAACGATGGTGTATTCGAAGTAATTGGTTCACCCGTTTCTGATTTTCCGAACGCCATTTACCCCCTACAAATTGGAACTTGGTCAGATGGGACTCGAGTTATGGTCAGAAGTCAAGAAGCACTCTCAATTTCAGCAACTCTTGCGGTGAATTCTGATGACTTTCTGCCAGCTGGTTATCAAGCAGTCGGTGAGAATTTCTCCTATCAGATTAATATCACATCACGCTCCGTATAAAACCTTGGATCTTACCACATTAACTCTTGTAGGTACTTACATTCACGTTCTTCGAACAAACGTTGAAGAAGGTGAAGTTGAGATCCGACTACAACTTCCGAGTAGGCTTGATCCATCCTTTTATTCAGTCTCAAAGACCTCTTGGCTGACGTAAGAACTTATGCAGCGGTCAGGTCTCGGCTTCTAAGTCAACAAATCCATCCAAATCAACTTCATATTTGCAAAAGGGCCATCCAAGAATTATCAGGACCATGTCGAATTGTCTCACCCGCAGTTCCAGCTGGAACGGGAGCACTCATGACAAAAGCAATTATAGGAGTTGAAGGCTATTATCTTCTTGTCACTCCCGAATCAGAATCCCAGATAGAGTATCAAAACCAGAATGGTACTCGCCGCGAAGGAATCGAATGCGAAAATGGTAATTCGACTACCGTCAATGGAAGAAAGATGTGTGGATTGATCGAGGGAGAAAGTATGACCGGAAGCGAAGTAGAAGGTGTCAGTAAACCATTCAACACGACCATAGTTACTCTTCCTGGTAATCCAGAACCCGATAGCTCATTGACACCTGATCAAAATGTACCACCAGTAAATCTTAACGTTTCGGATAACTCAATAGGACAAGCCAGATCGGATTCGTCAGATCGTTTCAGAGATCATTTTCCTGCAACCGAACACAGGTTTTATCGCAGACAGAAGACTTCCAACAAAGCAAATTGATTCTCTGCGTGAAAGTCAAACCAATTCTAGTCCATTTCATTGTCAATAAGCAATGCTTCCAGATTTGAAATTCACTTCATTCTGGAATACCTTGGATGTGTCTTGGAAATATTTTATTTGGATATAGGGATATGAATGATCTACTTGTGAAAAATCAACAGATATATATCTCCTAGAGGATGATTCGATCAGACATATAATGAAGCATTCTACATTTTTGTAAAGATTGAGATAAGGGACATAATTGATAAAGTACATAGATGCAAGTATCTCTTGAGTGACTTTGAAGAAAGTCTGAATCACAATAGTCCTGCAGATATGGATGAAAAGAAGTAGACACCTTGAACATGATCATATCCTGAGCTTCCCAGCTCACATTGGCATTGAGGCAAACAGCTCCATTGTTATGTATTTGAACCAGGATTCATACAAAAGAAAAAGCTACAATTTGTAAGGCTGATTGTAACAAAGTGAAGAAGGTTAGTAAATGGAAACAGAGGCTCTTCCAGTTGACCCTTGAGATGCGGTCAATTTCAAGGTGGCCCAAGTCAGCAAAACATCGAGGTTACTACGCTGCGCGTGTGAGCATAATTGATGGAGCAATCCTTCAACTTGTGTGCCACCGTCCGTACTAAAATTGTTCAACCTTCCACGAAACCAATTCTCGATTTTCAATGGTGCCAGGTCCTGTGACATCAAGGTGTTTTGATTGGATATCGGCTCGAACTCTCCAACGTGTTTTCAAAGCACGTCGGCTTTCTAGGTCTTAGATATTACCCATTTTTCAGTTATTGCGACTTCTTGACTCAAGATTGCCAGCCATATGTTGAATGCAAATATTGCCACTGAAAGTATGCCAGAAATGAATCCCAATTTTTTTTTGAACTCAACTAGCTTTGAATCTTGAACAGTCCAGGGCAATGATAGCTCTTAATCAGCCACACACCAAAATGGTGCCCTCTCGGGAAAAAAAGAGCGAGCCCGGTCCTGTGTGTTAAGACGGGTGTTTTTCAAGTGTATCATTAGCTCGTACAAATCTCACTCTTTCGTAACCTTATAAATGATCATACCCCAAATTTCGTACGTCACGGTTTACGGCACTCGGACAATGATGACTGGTATTGTCAAACTGATTTAAAGTTTCCTGGTATTTTTCTCCAGTGGCATTCCTCAAACAAAGCTTCTGAATCTTCACTATTAACAAAGGAAGAAGAATCCACGCGACAAACGTCGTATCATAGTACATAGATCAGGAAACTAAAACTTGAATGTAAAGACTATATTCTTGTCAAGGTTCCCGCAAGAGTAGCAGCTGTAAAAGGACTGACTTGTTAAGTTTAAGATGAAAGTCATGAGAATAGACCACCTCAAAGTTTCATCTAATCCTTGGTGTTGGGTAAGTCTGTATTTAGTTTGATTCACGGGAGACTGGTGCATCTACTGGAGCGAAACACGAAGTCTTCAAACAATTGTCTATATAAGGTGTGTGCTTGACAAGTTGGAGGCACAAGATTAACCATCACCCTTCATCACCCCAGCCATATCTACTCTTCATCAAACGATTCCCAAGTCATAATTTATATTACAAATTTATTTTGACATGAAGTCCATTTCATCGGTTCTCGTACTTTTGCTGTGCATTACAATGGGCACTATAGTGCCTGGTAGATGCGAGGTAGAAAGACTCAAGGAGATGGTCATAAAAGCCACTAAAGAAGTTGAAGTGCTCACCGGCATGAGAAATTCCCCAGGTCATAACGCTGCCGTAGCGAAAAGATTGGAGCAAGTGTTGAAGGATGCAAGAAAAAAGGCTGTTTTGACGGGTCTCGCGTACAAGCAGGCAGGCGGCACACCCATGCACCCCATGACGGGGGAGCCCTACGGATAGGTAAGGTGAGTTGTGATTGAGAAAACTTCATCTGCTCACTTTTTGCCATCTTATGATACTGCAGTGTGGGGATCGCACATTTCCTTCGAGAAGTTGAGAGTTTTGATTGACAATTCATGTGTGCAGACATCCCGTTTTTAGCGCGAGCAAGACGCGATAATCATATTGATCTAGGACCTCATTCTTCGTTTCAAGAACGGTTTTACTATCTCTTATTAATTTATTTACACCTCAAGTTTGGTGGAGAAAACAAAAATACCACACTCATTCGTATACTCAGTCTCTACTACAACTTCAAGTCAGTCCTTAGGTCATCACATAGTATATATCTGATCAGCGACATTCATTGACAATACCTCCAGATAGCTGCAGATCACTCCAGCATTTACTTCGTCTCATCTAATTATTGTGATTGCTTTGGCGAACGGCGCACATCCTGGCAAGCGAACTTGAAATGAATTGTACGTGCATGAGAATCTTGATACAAGTGATTTCGGTACATATTTCAGAATCAAACTTGCCTCAAAAAGATTTCTAACTCTTGCATTGGTAATAAGGATCTCCAAAAGAAATTACTTAAGATTGGCTGCTCAAAACAAAGTATCACTCTTAGTTTGCTTCAAGCCCATCATACTAAATCCAATGAACGCAAGCAAATTTCCATCTTTCAATCTCTGTCTCTTGTCTGTTCAAAACAAATTGATTCTCTTTTAAAACAAATTTCAAAATCGATCATAACATGAATTGATAAGGTTCAAACTTCGAAATAAAAAAATTGATAAACATCTTAAAATAACAAAAAAGAAATTTTGGTCAACCATAGAAGCTTAATTACCACCTAATATATATTCAATCGCAGCTTCAACATTTCCACCACTAGCTTGTAGAGCTCTAATGTTTTGTCGTGCGTCCTGTTAATGGTAATGAAGAGTTCAAAAAATTAAAAGGTTAACCTAGATTTCTATGAAGCATCTCGATGATCTTTTGGAGAAAAACGTACCGAGAAACCCATGCCCTGCAATTGAGTGAGTTGAACTTCGAATCGTTCTTCCGGAGGTCTTGAATCGGCAGGTTGACTAGGAGGAAGACCTAATCCACCAAACATCCCCGGCATTCCAGGCATTCCAGGCATCCCCGGCATCCCACCACCGCCAGCAGCCATCTGCTGCATAGCCATTTGACCAAGTGGTGTGTTCATAAATGCAAACGGATCCATTCCGCCTAGTCCAGCAGCAGCGGTATCATTGTTCGCGCCAGGCGTAGGAGTAGCACCAGGTGTAGTGCCAGTTTGAGCACCAGCACCTGCTTGAGCTCCAAGTGCAGCAGCTATCGGGTTAACTCCCGGCGTTGTTCCTGCCCCACCATTTGGAGCTGCCATTCCTGGAAACCCCATCATGTTTCCCATCCCACCAGAATTACCCATCATACCTTGCATACTTCTCATCATATCAGGATTAGTAATCATTTGTCGAAAAAATGGAGATTGCATCATTTCTCGAACTTGTGGTCCCATTGATCGTAATCGAGGATCGCTAGCAATCTGAACAAATCACAATGATGAAAAATACTCATTTAGTAAGCTCATGAATCTTGGGTTAGAGAAATCTTTGAATTATTAGCGGACCATTTGGTCCACTACCGCTGGATCTTCTAACATCCTTGTTATACTTTGGATTACTTGAGGATTATCCATCATGTTCATTGCCATATTAGGATCATTGGGATCTAAAACGAAAAACCAAGGGTCAGTGTTGATCAAAACAAAGCAATGATGGAAATTTCCTTTGGATCATCGATCTCATTTTTAGAAAAGGAATAGAACTGAACTGATGCCCATATCAGCAAACGGGTTGAAAGCAGGAATCTGATTGGTAGCATTCAAAAGTGGTGCTAAAGGGTTGCCGGAGATTTGTTGACCAGCATTTAAATTAGTAGGAATTTGTTGAGTACTTGAACTTGGATTTTGAGGTTTAGGAGCTCCTTTGACCATATGAATCGAATGTCCAGATTGAATTTTATATTCAGATAAGATCGATTCATCTTTCAATACACGACCTGAATAGATCACTTGATAATTTTGAACACCAGCAAAGTTACATCAGTTGAGCGCTTATGATGAATCGAACAAAATGCGATGGGATCTTGCTTGACTTACATCTCTGACTATCAGCTGAAACTTTAGGATCAGTGATTTCTGATATCAATTTCTTGAGATCCAAGACTGTTTTTGAAGTACTGATTGATAATGATAATTTAGAGTCACCAGGTGCTTTGATATTTAATGAGATCGTATCTGATGTGGAACTAGGATCTGAAGTACTAGTTTCCGGATTTGAATCTGATGCCATGATGATGAGGTTGAATGTAGATTGGTTAGTAGTAGACTTGTTCTTTTGGTTTTGATGGTGAGTTCGTAGTTTGAAGTGGATTTGATTTGAATTCACCCTTGACCAATTTCCGATCATCAGGAGTCTTGATTGACGCATACATACGCTTCGTGGTCGGTACCGGATAGCCCTGTGCCCGCACGGTACATCCAGTCGGGTTCATCACATGTTTTCTGCAAAACTTGACAAAAACTGTCATCAACTAAATCAAACGTAATCAAAGGTAAGTCCAAGTCATTCTGAGAAACATTTTGTTCAATTTCATCCTCAAATCACATATTGAATTGGTTTATGATTTATTTGCTCGTAAGTTATACCCTCGAGTAAAAAGAAAATAGGAAATTTTGACGTAGAGGATCCATGAAATTTTGGTAAGTTGAAACCATTTTCCTGATTTTGCATTGCTCGTGTTGAGATCTGAATCCTAACTCATATTTCCTTAGGTTTGAAACAAAAGGGACGAACGAGAGATCTTTCAAGGCTGTGAACTAAACTTGATCAGAAGAGATGAAGCTTTAAATGAAAAATTAAGAAAACGTCGAAAGAAAGAAAATCGAACGGTATTGAGCTTTTGGAATAGTTGAGAGTCTTGTAAAATTATTCAAGAACAAAGACGAAAATGCTGAGGAGTAATTTCAAAAGACATCAAAGATTTGAACTTCGACATTCCAACTTTCATCGAAACAAATCATTTCAATCAAACCTCCGAACTCAACTCATACATCAAACAACAAAACCGCAAGATGAATACCCAGAAACAAACGACTTACAAACTCAACCCACTAAACTTTCAAACCTTGCAAAACTAGCATTCACAAGAATCAGCATAGTCAAGCTACCTACTACATTGGTTGAAGGAGTCCAATCAATAATCAATTCAATAAAACATAAATCAACCATTCGGACTTCAGCGCAATCTTTTTATTCCCGTTATAGACTTTTATCATCACAAGATTCAATCAATAAATCGAAAACAGAATTAAGATTAGAACTTGAAGAATCAAAAGCAAATCCAAATCTAAAACAAAATTTAGAAACCACAATTAAACCTAAGTTGAAAACTAATTATGATCATCTAGAAACAATTTCATTTTCAGCTGGAGTGATGCCATCTACATACGGCGCGACATTGAGGGTACTAATTGAATTCAATCAAAAACTACTCATACAAAAACGTCTAGACTTTGATCATGATGAAAGTATTAAAATCATTGATTTTGGATCTGGTACGGGAGCAGTAGCTTGGGCAGCAAAGGAAGTTTGGAAAGAATTGAGGATTGATTATTATGGGCTTGAGAAATCTAGTAGTATGATCTGGCTGAGCGATCATTTACTCAATCCTACTAATGAACTCAATTCTGGTACCTCTACGACAGAATCCAATCTTAATAATCCGATTCATGACGATTCGATGGATTCTAATTCAAAACTCAAGACTTCATTTCATCGTCTTTCAATATCTCCACATAAATCAGAACATAAGAAGAACCGAAGCACAGAAGATAAATTGTTGGAAGAATTAGACAAATTAGACAAAGAAGAGAAAGAAATCGAAAAGGTAGATGAGATTGAATCAAAAATAACAGATGATGATACTTTAAGTTCAATTCAATCTAAAATCAAAAACAAACAAAATCTAATAGCGATCATGTCATTCACATTGAGTGATCTACCAAATGAAGAGTCCAGACGACAAGCAATCTTACAACTATGGAAAACAGGAGCAAAAACGATGATAATTATAGATAGAGGTACACCCTCAGGATTTCAATTGATTTCAATGGCTCGACAACAATTATTAAATTTAGGAAAACGAAGTTCAGTAGCAGAAGACTCGTCTTGGATCTTAGCACCTTGTTCGCATGATTTGACTTGTCCTTTGATTGGATCCAAACATTTTTGCCATTTCTCTCAAAGGATTCAAAGGCCTAAGTTTTTGAAAGTTACTAAACATACTCTAGTTGATGAAGAAGATTGTAAATTTTCTTATGTGATCGTCAGAAGAGGCTCAAGAGATGAATGTAAGTTTGATGAAAGCAAGCTTGGATTGGATGATCAAGTTAGTGAAGTGAATGATCATCAAACGGGTTCGAGGGACCAAGTTATCGAATCGAATCAAGTTGAAGACCATTCAGTAGAAAGAATTCGAACCAATCCAATCAATTGGCCTAGAATCATTTTACCACCACATAAAAAGAAAGGACATGTAATCTTAGACGTCTGTTCATCAAATGGTAAGTGTTGTTTTTCCATCCTCCGTATAAACAGTCAAATTTATTGACAAGCGTTGGTTGTTTTGGTTGTGGTGATTATAGGTCAAATCGAACGAATGACAATACCTAAATCACAAGGTAAATCAGATTATTATGATGCAAGAAAATCACATTGGGGAGATTCTTGGCCGCATGGATCTAAAAAAGTTCCACTAATTAAAGAAATCAAAAAAGTAGTTAAAAAAAGTATATAATCATGGCATAGATTGTAAATAAGTTGCGGTTTACCCAAGATCATTTTATATGGAAACTGCAGTTTAAGAATTAAGATCTGATTGGATCTGTTGTGTGATTTTTATGAGGTAAATTTTACCCAAGTCATCTCAACAAATCTTGTTTTTTTTGAAGACCTTGTTTTCTTTTCGGACTGAAGTTTTTTGCCGCTACATACTGATTTAGAGAACACAGAAGATATGAAACTTGTAAACTAGCTCTTTTTCTGGTTTTGTTTGCTATGGGCACATCTCTTGGCAAAAGAATATCCCACAATCTTTTGTGAACTGACAGCATAGGAAAATCGAGTTTGAATCAGTTCAAGCAAGGATGGATTGCGTTCACTGCGTTTGGGAAACCTCACCATGCAGCGCTCACAAGGTGCGGTGCGCGGGAAGGCACCGGGGTTGGCTATGGTGCCAGCCCTTGAGCACAAGATGCTTCAATTCGATCATATAGATCAGCATAGAGTCATAAAGCTTTCTACAGCGTGTTGACGGTGTAAATGCATACCACGGCACAAACTGAACAAAGTCCCTTGCTTCTCGCGAGCCTTCGAGCGTTTCAACCGCTCTTGAGCTCAGAGCACGTGTGGCAAGAGCCTTGAGGATATGGAAACATGTAGAAAAAGATTTCCAACACCTTTGCTTGAGTGTTCAGGCTGAAATTACTTGTGAGGAAAGCGAGAAATACCGAAAAAGTGCTTAAAGGTCGACGCTTGGAGAGAAGAGTTTTAACCGTTAAGTTCAGGTGTGACGTGTCATTGACCTGTTTTAAAAGAGGCTTGGAAACGAATCTGGTCATGAGCGGCCAACGACTGCATCTACCTAATCGTCCCTCAGTATCATACTGGTATCATCTTTTCGCGCCTTAGCTTGCTGATAAATCGTTCAAGGATTGAGACGCGGGACCCCTACGGATTGATCAATCATGAAAAGCTTTCTATATATACCTCAACTCATTTCAAACCGCGTGATATCTAGAAAGCCATTCGTAGCTCAATTCGATCCGCGTCTCTCGATCGCAAGTCTCGTGAGACCTGGATTCCGTGATATTTGCGAGAATGAGTGGTTGGCATGACCTGATTGCGAAGGTCACTCAACCCGCTTGGCTTCCAAGAGGGGCTGAAGGCCTCCTCTGGTTGATAATTCCTCCTACCATCTATTCAATTGAAGCTTGGTCGAATGTCCTCCTGAAGATCATAAGATGTTCTTTTTCTACCCGTGATGAGGCTAATCATGCGTCTCACTTCTGTTCGATGTAACTTTGGCTTGATCTTGAACGTGGTTTACTCTTGGTTGAATCTTATCCCCATGTAAAAAGAACTATGAAAAAGAGGCCTGAAGTTGAAGCAAAAAGAAATATTATGGATGTAATGTCATAATCGGTTGGTATCCATTGAAAGCTCCATGTAGCGGACAATAGCTCAGAATCCTGATCATATGAGCGGGCTCAATGCTCTCCAAAGCGGTAAGACCCATCGCTTGTGTGGGCCAGAGATGCTCCATTTGCTTTCATCTGATCAAATCAAAATCAAACAGTCATGATTATGAATTCCAGGCATAGAATCATCGCCATAGGCCCCGTGAGATGGAAAATATGATATTTGTCGGTTTTGGAGATTCAGCATTGTCGGATTTGGCCGGTGATGAAGCTAGGCAGTGTCCATCTCGACTTTTGATAGCTTTTCGCAGCTTGTGGTCCAGTGATATGGTTGATTGACGGAGTGGCGTCACTCTGTCATTGTTACGATATTGAAAACTTGGAAGGTTCCACCTCTTCAAGGTGGTTAGCATTTTGTGCGCAAATCTAAATGCAGGATGTCTACATAGGTTAGATACCCATGATAAAGCTAATCATAATATTGTGAAGCGGGTCTTACTAGATCCTGCCCTCAGCAGATATTGGAATTGGGCTATGCAATTAATTCAGTTTAGGTTCGGAGATTTCGCGATTTGAATCTGACTCGGCAGCAAAAATGAGTTAAGTATCGGAATGATCGATGGGCCGTATGATTATCTCAGTCTACGTTTTCTTCAGCTTTTTGAAGCCTTGTGATTATCTTATACCATCATACAGTAATGCCCTTGATCTGAATCTACAGCGAAAATGGATGTTAAACATTGGACCGATTGAACAAAGAATGCTAGAGTCTGATGCCAAGTTTGATCAAGTCCAGACCATAGGATGTATGTTGGGGTGACTTCTTTTGATAGAAATGGGGATGAAAGTGTAGTCGAACGGACCAGTTTACTGATACCATAAAAAGAGTTTGTTTTTGTAGAAATGCAGTGATTTGATGTATCACGAAAATTGTGTATTATTATCAAGTAGAATTTGTTTGATAAAAACCCAAAAAATTAGGTCAATCATTTTACCAAAGCCTTTCATTATCAAATGGGCTGAAAGTCTTCAGGTTTTCAAGGTTTCAAGGTTCCAAGAGTCAGTTGAAGATATTGCATAAAGTGAGATATGATTTATCAAGAGAGCTTTAAATGAAAAATGCGTAATAATAATGTAAGATGAGGCCCTAACATTTTGAAACGATGATCCTTGAAAATATGTTACATCAAGATATGTCTGATCGGCTTGTAACACATTTGAATGATGAATTTAATGTGTAAATCTTTTTACATGCATATTCACCTTGTTAGAGAGTGCATTCTAACTGGGAAAAGGATTGTAGATGCATCAGCTTTGGGGAGCGTTATGCATCTTCGCCCAAAGCAGCACATCTGTCTGTGTCGCTTTCCGGGTTGCTTGCCATTGTATTCAATAAGGGAATGGCCTCGCTGACAAATTCCTTTAGAATGGCATGAGACAAGTTTGACTGGTAGTCCAGTCCACCTCTGTACTTTTGATGATTGTCTTCCTTTGATTTGATAAGCGATATTCGGTAGCTTCAGATCTCTCACTGATGGTGAGTCCTTCAAGCTGAGGTAGTCAGTTATGCCATCAGAATCAATGTGTTTGGATGCGAATTGTAAACCTTTTGATGCAAAACTTGACCAAACATCAGGGCTTGTGATGATAAGGCGGCGACTTGAATATGAGGTGATGGTGGAGAAAAGTTTGGCTACCACGAAAAAAGATCATCCCTGAGTGGTCACTGCATTCTCTAGATGGGGTGATGAACAGGATGCGCAATGAATTCAGCTGAGTCTTGTACACCTCTTGATAGATAACATCATCAGACTAAAAACATAGAAAGGGCAAATTTGATTATAGAATGATGATGAGCTAAATTCAGCTGACCACGAAAAATGGGGAGTTGATATTTGAGCGGAAATGTCGAATTTTTCATGTCGTTAGGCATAGGAAATGGTTAGCTGAGTGTCTTGTACACCTAGAAGAAGGCCAAGATTATTAAATGATGATGATGAGTTAGGTTCAGCTTACCATGAAAAACAGGGAGTTGATTTTTGAGCGGAATTAGTCCTGTTGTCTGTATTGATATCAGACCTAGTGGATACTAGAATTCGTTTGGAGACATAATGATAGGTTACATCAGCGATTCCACCATTGGATAACTTTTTCACGCGCTAACGCGTTTTTTTCCTCTTGGACGCGCTTTAAAAAACCTTGAACCTCTGCCCTCGTCTTGGATTTTCAACCTTAGAAAATCCAGAAAAGGGCTTTTCTTGCCTAGCTGACACAGTCTGCATGTAAGCTTTGAGTAAATGTGGATTTCGTGATCGTTTGATTTGGATTTCTCACACTTTGACACCCTTACGAAAAATTAGGCGTTGAGCTTTGGACGGGCTTGGCCAGTTAGACTGTTGTCTATTTGAGTATTAGACCTAGTGAGGCCTCCGTGTGATGCAATCAAACACGTGAAGTCACATCAAATATCCACCAATTCAGAGCGCAGAACATTTTTCAAGAGCCGATGGTTTCCTTGCTCCTTGATGCGCGTTGGAAAAACGTGAACCTATACCCTCATCTCGGATATTCATGAGAGCGGAGAAAGATCTTCGAGAGCTGGGGGTTTCTTCTCTTGGATACACTTTAGAAAGAAACAAACCTCTACCCTCATCTGGAATATCCAACTTGCAAAAAGTTAAAAAAGGTTTCTTCTGGCTGACCTGACACAATTTACCTGTAAGCTCCAATTGGCTGAGGGACTCGCGATTTTTCAATTTGAGATTCTTCACACTTTTCGTACTTGAGGTCAAATAAATCTGAATGCCCACGACCAGAGGTCCTACCTCATATTTTGACTTCAGAGTGTATAAAAGCCCATTTTGATCCTTGATTTCTATCCCAACTATTGCTCCCTCTCTCCCAGATCTCGATACCATTGAACCACACCTCAATTATCTACAAACCTTTCGAAATCCAATCATCTTTACCGAAGAAAGCTCATTCAGCTTCGAAAATCTCTCGATTTACCTACCCTTCGCTATCACTCTTGACCTATGGACGGCAACTCTGTCCTCCCTCACTATCAGGGAGGGTATCGCTCTGAATACCCACTGTGTTGGGGTTCCATATATCCTCAATCTGTCAATCAAGTTCGAGGGAATAGCAGTAAGCAAATAACCAATCGAAATCGATTCCTTTCGCGCCTGATATTGATCTAAACTTTACGGCTTTCATCTAAATCCTACTAAGCACCAAACCTAGCTGGTCAAACTTATACTTACGACAATGGAGGTATACATCTGGTACAATGTAAGCATGAGATCGACCAGAGTCAGATGTTTCAAAGAATGATGTACTCATTCATGCTCAATGATTTCCACCCAACTCCTGTTAAGCACCAAACCTACACGGTCAAACATCTCCTTACAGCCCAACTTATACTCCACCATGTAAGAAGACAGTCAATTATTATTCATCCGTCCTAAGAACGATTACTGATGTTTACTTTATGATTTTGAACAATCTCGTCTTAAGCACCAATCATACCGAGTCAAACACCTTACAGCCCGAACTTATCTTATTCGGAACAATGTGAGCAGTGCTATGATTGTGTTTGGACTTTTGACATACTGATTTCGGCTCTATGATTTCCAACCAATCCGTTCAAAGCACCAATCCTACAGAGTCAAACAATTAATCTCCATCCCAGTTTATCTGACTCGGAACCAAGTATGATTCTGTTTTATCCTTTCTAGGGAAGATATACTGAAATGATGTACTCATTCATGCTCAATGATTTCCACCCAACTCCTGTTAAGCACCA
>MWRK01014945.1:0-11887 GCA_002157035.1 Melampsora medusae f. sp. deltoidis
TCGAGGGATCATGGAATAAATGGATGAGGAGGAAGTTTCAAGAGAAAAAAAGATTTGAAAGTTTGAGGGGAAGAAAGCCCAGTTGAGGCGACCGATGGACCTTGGCAAAGAGGCAACGGTGTGGTTCGTGTGGTTTTCCTTCAAGACGTCGTCGATGCATTTCTGCATGCAGGCCTTGCTTGATGCTTCGAGCCGGCACTCACAATCAGCACCCGTTGACGTGGCGCACGTCCTCCCTAAACTTTTCAAAAGTTGGGATGTGGCAACCTTTTGCGGTTTGACTGTATAAAATACTTCCTTCTTGTTAAATTAATAAAACCTATACCGGGGAATCCCGGGGGAAAAAAAAAAAAAAAGAAGCGCTCCTTACGTCATCCTAAATCAATACCATCTTGAGTTAATAACCAGATGATGAAACACGTCCTTTCCGGTGAAAACCCGAAGAAATATTAACAAGTTCCTTCCCGCTTAAATTCCGATGAAATATTGAAAACCATCGTCCCCGGTTAAATTCCGAAGAATATAAATAAGATCCTTCCCGGTTGAACTCCGAAGAAAATATATCCTTCCCGGTTGAACTCCGAAGAAAATATAAGCCGGAGCATTATACGGCACACCCCAGATGATGCTGTGATAAAGAAGTCTATCCTGGTTAGGACCCTGGTGACCTTATAAATCATAAATTTAAGATGACACAAAATTCGTAAAGGGCAACCCTTATAGCCGTCCAAGTCAAAAAAAAAAAAAAAGAAGAAGCAGAGAAGCATTGTTATCCTGGTGTTTGGTCGTCTTCCTTGGTTATCTTTCAATTCCAAAAAAAAAACATTGAATTGAAACAAGAGAAGACGTATGACTTACATTTGAATCACTTTACTTTGCTACTTCTCCATTAAGGTGCAGACAGACAAGATGCGATAGTAAATCCTGAAATCAAGCTGGCACACGCGAAATGGATAAGATTAATCCAAGAAGCCTTCCGCGTTAACAACTCGGCACGCCTCAATACTTTGAACAAGTCTTATTCCATATGGTGCATTAAGGCGAATACCCCTGAACGGGATGCGAGATTATACGACATCATCTGTGATGGTAAGCTCGAGAACTTCGTTGATCGGTTGATACAACGAAAACATCCTGATTGTTATTCAAATTAGATGACGTGATAATGAGCGAAGCTACAGAAGTGACATCTACCGAATGTAGTAAAAAGAAGAAGGACGATAAGAAAGATGAACCGAATACTGAAATAGCAATCGGATCAGAAGTAAATCATGTCCTGCCTCGCCTGCCCGACTATTTTCACAATATTATGAAAAAGAAGAATAGACACGTGCATGTATCTATCTTCAATCTTAAATGGCTTTTAGCTGATAAAGCCTTCATGGCAAACAAGAAACCTAAATCGGCCACTTGCCAGACCGATACGGTTCAATATCCAGGTTCGACTATCCCTAGCAAATGGCGCCTGAAATGCGCAGAATGGTCAAGAAGATTTGACATGATGGTGAAATATCATCAAACCATTTATGACTTACTACCTAATCAAATAAACCATCCAATCGCACCTCGACTTATTGCTCATAAAGAGGTGGTATTACAAATGCAGATTGATTGTAAAGGTGGTTGGCCTCCGTGTATGAGATATGACATCGCTCAGAGGCAGAATGTTTGGGAACATCGCTTACCAGATGGTCGAATGGCTGATGTCGGAACACGGAACGAGACCCTAATCAAACAAGCAATTCGTGACTCAGAATTTGCAAAAGATGATAGGTATGACGATAATCCTTATGCGATTGGAAATGCTCTTCAAAACGTCAATCCTGAAAACGGACAAACTTACCCTGAGAATGCGTCTTGGGACGGAATGAATATACCTAACGAAATCCAATTAGAGTCAACGTCTACTCATTTAATATCCGCTTCCACATCTACTCCTGTAAGCTTGAACAATACTAGTTTTACCTCACAAGCGGGGCTCTCTCGATCCCAACGTAATGGGGGCAGAGGTCGTAATAATCATCAAAATCAAAATAGAGGAGGTCAGCATAACGGAGCCATATATCATAAGAATCAATTCGGAGGTAATCGGAGGATTAATAACGCACCTTACCAAACTACCCCTTATGCGCAACAAGCCCCAACTTATCAAAGCTACCAACAGGTAGCAAATCCTAATCCCAACTACCTAGGAAATCATTACAATGCCAATCACCAACCAAATTTTCAAAATCGAAACCCAACCACTTACCAAACCGTACCTGTGATTGACCCTAGCTTGGCAAGTAGACCAGCAATAGGATACGGTAGCTTTGTAGCGCCACCACCGAAACAATTGTTATTAGAAGGTAGCGCTCCTAGCACCACAAAGGAAAAAGGGAAAGGACCCATCCCTAGCGGAGGCAAGTGAGTTGTAATGCTTACTCACTTTACAAAGTCATTTTTCAGAAAAAAAAAAGAGAAGAGAAGAGATGGTCAATTATAAGTCAGAGTGTATCACAAGAACAGCCTAATTATAGAAATCATAAATGATTCAGACCTAGTTGTCATAACTGTTTGGGTTCTCCTATCGTTGTGTTTCCTCTGCGCTCGCATATTTTTCCTTCCTCTATGCTCTTTTTCTCTAAATATTTGTTATGTCGAGAAGTTAAATGCGTAATAAAATAGGTGGCGTAATGAATTCTGATAAACTTTGCCTCTCCTTTTGCCTCGGGACTTTGTTCCAAAATCTTGTCCGATAAACCAACCTTCACGCAATACAGCGCTGAGTTAGATGCGAGAGACGCCAATACGGAAGTACAAGAGGCCCGAGATAAGACGAACAAACTGATTTGGCCTGAGAAAGCGACGTGCGAAATGAAATTAGATGAATGGCGAATTCTATTAGAAGAGTGCGGTCTCACCACTAAATGGTTGCATGTCTTGAAAGCTCTAGAAGAAGGATTTGATCAGGGTATTCCTGACCATACATTAGGCAACTTAAAATGGTACACGCCAGATAACCACTCATCAGCTCTAGCGGTTAAAGACCAGATAATGAATAACCTACATAAAGAGAAGGGACTAGGCCGCATCTTCGGGCCTTATTCACACGATGAAGTGTTTAAGAAGTGGGGCTTCTTTCGATCCAACCCCATGGGTAGCGTAACTAATAACGATAGTTCCCTACGAATGATAAACGACTTATCCTACCCAAAGAAACCGTTAGAAATCAAAGACCTAGAAAACTCAGATGAAGTTAGACTAGATTCTTGGACGGCTGATGAGACAAGTGCTTACGCAGATGAAGCTGAAGATATTTTAAAACACCTAACGTACTCACACAAACCTGGGATGATTTCTTCAGTTAACTCCTTCGTGGATAAAGAAAATTTTATTACATCCTGGGATGACTTTGCAGTCGTAGCCAGATATTTCCGAGCTCATACAGGTAAATCACTATTATTAGCAATAGTTGATTGGAAAAAAGCTTACCGCCAGGGCCCCACCCATATGTCGCAATGGAAATACTTGATGATTAAAGATTTCCAAAACAGGATTTGGATGGATACTAGAATAGCCTTTGGAGGCGTCGCAGGCTGTGGAACATTTGGCTGGATGGCGGACGCATGGCGTGATATTATTGTAATTTTGTTAGGTGTAGATCGTATTTTCCGGTGGGTTGATGATAATATGTTCGTAAAGGTAGTAGGCGACAAACTAGACATGACAACAGTAAATCAAATTAGTAAGAGTATGGGTATTGAATTAAATGACAAAAAATTTAGTGAT
Organism: Melampsora medusae f. sp. deltoidis; assembly: GCA_002157035.1. NCBI lineage: Eukaryota > Fungi > Basidiomycota > Pucciniomycetes > Pucciniales > Melampsoraceae > Melampsora > Melampsora medusae. The sequence continues at coordinate 3,772 of MWRK01014945.1, forward strand.
TGGAAAGTTGAACAAAAATATCTCGGGTTTATATGGAATGGAGAAAAGAAAACGGTTCGGTTACCCAAAGAAAAATTAAAAGAGAGAATAGAAAAAATTAAGGAACTACTTACTCTTAATAGCAAATGGGCAAAGAAAGACGTTGAAAAGATAGTAGGTCAACTGAACCACATCACTTACATTGTACCAAATATGAAGTGTTGTATGTGGGACCTTTATTGGTGGTTGAAGACATGGTTCAACCCACGAGCTCGCCGAGCGTTGCCTGAAGAAGCCTGAGATGATCTGCAAGAATGGTTAGAAACCCTGGTGCATTTCGAACCTTTCCAATTAGTCCCGGATGTTGAACCGGTGGACCTAAACTGGGCTGGAGACGCGAGTACCGGTTTTGGTATTGAGATCCTAGTAGGTGACCGTTGGGCGCAATTCGAATTAATTCCCGGGTGGGAAACCCGTGGATTACCCGAAGGAGGTCCGTGTTGGAAAATTGCGTGGTTAGAAACTGTGGCAGTCAGGTTGGGGCTACGTATGATAGCTGATCTCGTCCCAACAATCGGAAAACGTTTCTTGCTTTTTACCGATAATACAACAACCGAAGCTGCCATCCGTAATCGAAAATCAAGAGATAAAACAGTCAACCACGAGTGGAGACAGATACAGAAGGGACTTACAGCCTTCCAGTGTGATATTGTGGCGAACCGTGTTGAATCCGGAAATAACCCTGCAGACGACCTTTCTTGTGGTATAACTTTAGGAAGAGAATTACCTTTAGAAGTCATAATTAATATACCGTTAGATCTCTCAAGTCTACTAAAACGACATATCAGACCAAAAGATGGAAAACGAAAAGAAACTAGTTCAGTTTCTGAGCAATGATAAATCGTAAGTAAAAAAAAAAATCTTACTTCAGTTCAGAAGTTGCTCTATACAACTTTCATCCCCGTTTCCAATTAATTTGAGACTTGATACGAGGTCACTGATTACGCGTTATCACTTCCCCATTATTCCTTTGTATAACTTGTCTGACTTTAGATTGATAGTGTGGAAGACCGATCCAGTACAAAGAGCTCTATTAAGTGGAAGTTGGAGGCAAGCCACGTTGGAGAATTAAATAACACAGCGGTCTCAAAATTAGTAAAATTTGCTGTAGCTACTGGAAAGTCAAGGGAAGACATCTTACCACTAAATCAAGAATTGTTGTATGAATTCATCGTGTGGGCAGGTCGCTTCAACCCCCTCCTATCTGATACTATAGATCATGCAATCCAAACGTCAATGAGCCATAAAATCTTGTCCGATACCTTGACGAAATACATAACTGGTATTTGCTCTTGGCATTTGTTCCACCACTTACCCTTCCTGACCGAGAACAACAAGACCGTAAAACTCCTATTACGAGCAGCCAGCGCTGCAGATGCGACCAGGAAGGAAGGGATTAAGATTGAGAAGAAACCCGTACTATTGCAACATCTTGCTGAGTTGTTGAAGGCACTCACGAATGGGTCAAACAAGGACCTAACAGCACTCGCTATAGCCTTGGTAGCATTCTGGGGAATGGCACGTCTGGGCGAATTAGTTTCCGATCGAAAAACGAAACGTCCAATTCTAATCCAAGATGTCTTATACGCCGATGATAGTTCTTACATGAAAATAGCCATATACGAAGCCAAGACCGCTAAACCCGGGGAGTTGCAATGGTTACATCTCAGACGCCGTCCTTTGTTATTGTGCCCAGTTCGGATCCTATGTCCAATAACGGGTGAGGGTACCGGTGCGACCCAGAGTGTACCCCTTTTCTCCTACCTTGATGAACGTGGATCCCGGAAGACTTTCACAAAATCGGAAGTGATGGGAATCTATAAAAGAGTCTGGAAAGCATCCGATCCTGATAATCAGCTAACTGGTCACTCCTTTAGAGTTGGTGGAGCGTCCCTCAGGTGGAATGATAAAAGGCCTCTAGACGAGGTAGTCAAGATGGGACGTTGGGAATCTAAGGCTTACCAAGTCTATCTCAGGAAATACACTAAAGATGAGGAAGCCAATACCAAATACGTCTGGGAAGCGATGGAAGATCCGAGTAATATGAATGTCGAGAAAGCTTTCCATATTATACCGACGAATCCTAGAATTGTTAAGGTAGAGATAGAAGAGTAGGAAAAAAAAACAAAGAAGAAGAAGTGAATTATTATCAATTAATTAATGAAATAAGGAAAAAAAAAATTATTAGTGATTTCATGTTCCCCAACCTTGACCGGTGAAGCTAACAATTATCGTCATTAGTACCTGAAGCTTTGTCCCACCTGATCATAATCCATGTGTTGATAGTGGCGAAGGGTTCCGTCGAATGTTCCCTTCTCCAAATAATGATATGACCCTTTGGGGTAGGTATTGAGAGACAGTGGGTATAAGCAAAGTGGCAAACTAGTTAACCACCCTCGCGAATGTTCTCCTCTCGTGAGATATTGAAACTAAGAAAGTTTTGGGGTAGTAGACGCGCATGATTCACTGCAACTCGTCCCCTGACGGGTTTGGTTCTCCGCAGGCTCCGGACGTCATGTCCCGAGTAGTGGTAGCAGAGAACCACCCCAGCCAGGCAGTCTACGGCCCCAGGCCCCCCCCAAACACGCTAGAAGACTAAGTCTACTTAGACTTAGTCGACTAGTAAATGGATTGTTTGTACTGTAGTGTCCACTTTGCAGAGAGAAAGAGTGCAGACAAAATAGAAAAGAAATAAAACATGTAATAACATGATCTATAGAGCACAGAGAGGATTATGGAGTGGTGGACCGTACAGAACTGTGAAGTTGAAAATCTTCACAGCTTGTGCTGCTTCTCTCTGGGGGCCGGTAGCTATCCGGCCCTGTGCTCTCTCACTCATACACAGTGTCTCACGTCCCGATGAAACTCATGGGTGTCGTGCTCTTTTTTTTTCAAAAGTGCATTTAAGCATATATTGCATACAACACCATCTGAACAAGTTAGGAAAGTTGGAGACTAGTATACCTTGGAAAAGTGGTCATCTAGTCAGAGCAAGTGACTTTGTTGTCCTTTTGACTTCCGGAAAAAGACATCGTGCCTTTGGCCACCCTTGTCAAACAAATTCAACTTGTCCCGCGCTCAATTCTGAAGCGGGCTTGTTTCGCCAGCAAGAGTAAGTTTGGCTTGACGCCACAGAGTTTTTGCACACCGCTTGCACACACTCCCTTCTACGTATTCAATCCCAATTTGGTAAGGGCATTAAGTTTTGCAATGTTCTGTTCTCCATTGCTTATGTGAGGTCATAGACACGCATTAAAGTGTATCATATTCAGTCTCAAGATCTCACACTTAGAAGGGTTTTAGCCTGTGCGGAGTGAGTATGGATTCTTCGCAGCTCTGTAAGACTGAATGACTAGGTACCTAAGCAGAAGTCCAGTCATCATACTTGAAGTGATAGTTGGCTCTATGGCATCAATATCTTGAATCTACACAAATAATGTTCAATCAGATTTTCCACTTTCAGAATCTGACTCTCTTTATATTATGGGGATTATCAAGTTTAGGTCGAGTTGCTCAAAAAGTGGCCAATTTTGCTTGCTCAATTGTCTTTACGTCTTTTGCTCAATTTCTGTGATCCTTCTTGCTCCAGGTCAGTTACCAGTTGTTCTTACATATCGCGGTCTATCAGTTTTGACTAGTGTAAAATTTGATCCAAAAATTGCACCGCTACAATCATTTCACTCTTTTCCGTGTATACAATAAACAGAGAAAAATCTGATTGATAGATCATTTGCTACAAAGGTGTCGAGGACATATGGCAGATCAACCCGAGGACATTCCTAACACACTAGGTAAAATATACAGAGAAAAACTGTCCAGAAAGAATAGGAAGAACAAGGAGGTATATAGATCTATTGCTCTTTTCCGTATAAAAGACATTTTTCACCAGATCCTTTTGCAACTGAAAGGATCGTGGAAGTCACATTTCGGCCCGGCATGAGCATCTCAGGAATGGTCACTGAGCCATACTGGAGGAGAAAATCAAAATATAAACGGGTTACTTAGTATGGTGAACGATGACAAAACGATGGTGTTATACATACGTAAAGATCACACTCGTTCAAAATAAGTTGCAAGGCTGTTGTTGCGCCGTCTATAGAGCTAAAGCCATCAAAAAACCAAGAGTGACACACATAAGTGATTGGTATTTCGGTAAATTTTAAAAGAACCTATAACTACTTACAACCTGAGATTCTCACTTTTGGTTTCCACTTGAATCTAGAAAGCAAAAAAGTAACACAAGGCATCAGATAATTATTCATGCCGTCTCCATTGAGGCGTGATTCTTTGATAACGCCCGAGTCATCAGAGATAAGGCGATATTTACCTGACATCCACCACATGATTTTTGATTTTTGGACCCGTTGTGGGTAATCAGATCAGTTTTTTTGTCGACTTTGAATCTAGACAGGGCACTATCATTCACAGGGTAACAGTAGAGAAAAAGAAGTAGAGAAATCCATCAGTCAGAGAGGAAGCTAGCATAGGATAAGAGGCTTGAGAAATATCCTCACAGGCGGCATTCCTCCTGAAGAACTTTGCCGACTTTGTTGCATTTTGGAGCGGCAACAGTTGATGCAGATACGGAATAGGTCATCATCGCAAAAAACACTAAAACTAAAACTTTACTGGAAGCAAGCATGATGGAAGATAGATTGGTATGGAGATATGCAAAATAATAATCAAGTTCTGCAGGTATAGTTGATAGACATTGCGAAGGTCTGGAAGGATACGATAACTTGTAAGATGGCTGATGGCATGAGGAGGGCCATTTGAAGCAGTCCTTATATAGCTTGACAAAAGGCTACGAGCTGGTAGAAATCTTCCTCAACTGCGTTTCAGATGCCATCCACGTCGAAGTTAGAAGCGATGCAAATGATGGTCTGGATCCGCTCATGATAGCACCGATAAAACACCAGTTCTCGCTTGGGCGGTAAGAGACCAGCGTAGAAATCCGGCGGTCATATTCCGGTGCTACATCTGGAGACTTGACAACACTCCTCGAAAGCCATAACATGGCGGTACATGAAATAGGAATCCGACGAGTCGCAATCAGATAACACATCCTAGCAGATCCTCATCCACCAAACTTGCCAGGCCGGAAGTCCGCGAACTTCATTATCGCCGTGCGAGGTCGAAAATCTAGATGGCTGTGCACCTATTCAAGGAACCGACCGATGAATTACTTGAGCGAGCTTCAGTGTCAATGGAAACGTTCGGGGACGTCCGAAGTCAACCTTACCGAGGCTCTGCTCAACATGTCCGCGTTGAAACAAATTGGTCAAGTGTTTGTTTGGAAGGCCACGTCCTGATGGCGTACAGAAGCTTCTTGCACACAGATATTTTGACCACCTGTAGTGATCTAGGATGTACTATGAAATATATATATTATTATAATTATATGTTTCCCGCAGGAAGATTTATTTTACTGGTCTTTCGCGAAAGAGCCAAAGAGGATGATTATTATTACGAAAAGATTCGATACCGAAAGGGAACATCTCATACAACTTCAAAGAATATATATATATACATAGAAAATAAAGAGATAATATGTTTCCTGCACCGAACTCATAATTCGCATAACATTTCTCTCATTATGCGCTTACCACTACAAAAGTAATCTTGGTTATACACTGAGCCCTACGCGAATAAAGGTTGTGCCACAAAACCATTATCCATTCTTTCCTCATTGACCCATGCCCTTAGATTTGGCGCTATTTCTTCAGGATGCAATCTATGATAAGCTTGCAAAAATACGTCCAACCCTCGTGAGATGTTAGCCAAAGGTACCCATACATCACTATCCCCACTCACGTCTGTGTCGTTCCTCAATAAATATTCGTGTCCGTTATTCGTAATCCGGTGACCTAAAATAAATGCCACGGCCATATAATTAGCCACCATCAATGCTCCCCCTGCATCCGATAACTGCTCAAGACCTCCCACTCCCTCCTGCCTTGCACCCACTTCGTCCTCCTTTCCTACTCCATTTCGAACTGGAGAGATGAGTGACACATTAAATACCGGGTGCAGCCTGGAATAATCCTTAGGCAATTCCAACTCCACCGCATTCCTCCCCACCATATGTACCACCTTGAATGGACCAATCCTTCGATAATCCAATTTAGACAAAGGCCGTCTGGTTTTGATGTTCTTTCTTGCCAACCATACCATGTCCCCTGGACGATATACTACCTCTACACGCCTTTCTTGATTGTAAAACCTCGCTTGACTCTCCTTTGCCCTCTTCAAATTTTCCTCCAACTCACTTTGAATATCTTGCAATTTCTCGACAAAGTTATCCGCCTTTGGTACTCGAGACGCCTTAACCAGAGTACTAAAACGAGGATGAAAACCTGTAGAAGCAAAGAATGGAGAGAACCCTGTCGACGCGGACACCAAATTATTATTTGCAAACTCCGCTAACGCCAACCATCTTACCCAGTTGTCCTGTTTTTTGTTCACAAAATGCCTTAAGTAATCCTCAAGAACGGCGTTGATCCTTTCTACCTGACCATCCGTCTGCGGGTGAAAAGCCGTCGACGGTGCTAATTTGACCTGCAACCTACTGCACACTGCCGACCAGAAACCACTTACGAACACTGCACCCCTATCCGAAACAATCTTGTCAGGCAGCCCATGCAAACGAAATACATCCCTAACAAACGCATCCGCCATCTGCACTGTTGACCAAGTCTCCTTAGCTGGAATAAAATGCACGTACTTAGTATAATGATCCACTACAACCATAACAGAATCAAAATCATCAGATACCGGCAGTTTCACTATGAAGTCCACCCCTATCGTCGACCACGGCCTCTCTGGCACCGACAACGGAACCAAGACACCCTGAGGAGGCCTCAAATCACGATTGACCTGCTGACAGCTGTGGCACCCACGTAAGAAGGTAAGCATTTCCTCTCTCATACGCGGCCACAAGAACGTTCTGCCGCACAAATCCAGTGTTTTAGCAATACCCCAATGCCCTGTAGTTGGGTTGGCGTGATATTCTTTAAAGATACCTTCCCTTGCTGCACGCGGTACGTACACCCTACCACGATACCACCACAACCCGTCCCTCTGCTTCAGATACTTTGCATTCTCCAAAATATCCTCGTCGGTGGCGTAACCCTCTTCCACAATCCTCAAAGCCTCTTCTGATGGTTCAGCAAAACTGCAATCAAATTGCCCGTCTTCACCCATTTCAATCACGTCCACCGGCGTTCCCTCCAACGATTTGAACAAAACCAAAGGCGCTGGTGGTGATGCCTCCACGTAGTCTGGTCGTCTTGAAGCTGGGTCCGCTGGGTTCAAACGACCCGGAGTGTGCAAAATGACAAAGTTGAATGCTGATAGAAAAGCCGCCCATCGACACTGTCGCGGTGTAAGTTGACGACCCTCCATGAAGTATTGTAAATTCGCGTGATCTGAAAACACCACAATTTGTTCGTTAGCACCCAACAACCAAGATCGCCATTCTACAAAAGTTGCCACTATAGCTCCTAGCTCCTGATCATGCGTCTGCCACTTCGACTCGGTAGGCGTCAATTTTTTCGAAAAATAGCAAACGGGAACTAACTCCCCATCCTCACCTGGCTGAGACAGAATGGCCGAGAAGGCGTACGCACTAGCATCCACTTGGACCACTCGCTTCTCCCGGAAATCAAAGTGCTTCAAAAAGGGGGCCGAAGAAAAAGCTAATAGCAAAGAATCAAAAGACTTCCTCACCTCCGGCCTCTCCAACCCTTCCTCCACGTTAATCCCGTTCTTTGTTAAGTTCGTCAGACTTCCCACTTCAGAGGAAAACCGTGGGATAAACCGGCGATAGAAATTCGTAAAACCCAGGAAGCGGCGCAATTCCGCTAAGTTCTTCGGATAAGGCCACTTTTTTATGGTATCCAATTTGGCTGGATCCATCCGCAGGCCGGTAGTTGAGACGACGAACCCCAAGAACACTACCTCTTCCTTGAAGAATTCACATTTTGTCGGCGAAGCCTGAAGCTTGTTTTCACGTAACTTAATCAAAATCTTGCGAATGTGATCCTCGTGAGCCGCGTCGTCTTGAGAGAAAATTAAA
>KZ137973.1:1688-15427 GCA_002157035.1 Melampsora medusae f. sp. deltoidis
CATCAACATGTCCCTCAAGTCGGGCCTGCTGCACTCACGGCTTTTCAATCCGAATTTGATTCTCAACCAACCACCCGGAGTGAAGAGAATAATACTTCTAGTCCTACTAATTCTTGTCATCCGGTCGGCCAGAATGGCGAAGCCAATACTCTCCAGCAAGATCTCCGCGGTTTTAATACTAACCGAAACGGATCAGTCACTGGTACACATGATGGATTAATGGGAAACAATGCTCCCCAAACGTCGTTTCCACTAAGTATGTTTGGAACCCGGATCGGAAGTGTCTCTACTGAGTCCTCCCACCCAATATCAGCAGACGGTTTCCAATCTCATCATCTTGCCACGCTTCCACCGGCTGACGGAGGCTCACTTGGCGAATCACTCGTCGATCTGCTTCAAGCTCATTCCAACCCTCATCATATCCCCGATCATGATCCCAATCCTAGCTGGGCTGAGAATGCGTTTGCTCCCAACTTGTCCAACCCGAGTGGTTACATTTTTTGAGAATCGAGTCTATCTGACTGATTAGCCAAGCTTGGCAGTATACCTTCAGTGGTGTTTTCCATTTACTTCATTTCCAACGCTCCTTTGTGTGGGTGTGTATGTGTGTGATTAGAAGGGCAAAATAATCGAGAGACAAGCAAAGTATAAACAATTTAAGCACTTTAGTCTCACTGTGTGTTAAGAATCCTGGTCATGCTTTTCTGATTGTGGGATTTTCATTTTGGTTTTTTGGGTGTTTCTCTTTGACCAGCAAGTAGTTGTCAGTCTTTGTGTCTCTTAACTGTTTCTTGCTTATTACATGTTCTTGTGTTGAAAGCTTTTGTGGATGTTCTTGTGGTCTCTCTCTCTACTTGGTGTTTTTCGCTTGATCTTTCTCTTGGGCTTTACAGTGAGAAAAAAACAAATAAATGTACATTGTGTGGGTAGTTGATTACATTGAAAGAAGAGTAGAGTGTTGGTTGCGTATGATATCCACCCTGATAAATAAATCACACTTGTGAATCACTTTCATTCCTTATTGGTCTTACTGCATCTTCTTTTATTGAAGTTTGAAATTTATATGGTGGATTCAGCCACGATTTAAAGAAAAAAAAATGAAACGTTGATCATTTACTTTACCTGTGCTTTCACTCTTGAGGTAAAGTTACAAGAATATCCAAGGACGCCCAAAATGATGCTGTCGAACTAAATTTCCATGTGACACAGACATGAAAGCGCTACTCCGGTTATATTTTCCCTGTCTGAATCAGTCCTCCTGAAAGGACATTCGTGAATCTTGCCTGCTGGCCACTCACTCTTGCTTACAAGCTTTAGCAAAAAGTGATCCTTGTTCATTCTCACTGAATCATAAATCTTTCAACTCTTCTTTCATTAAAGACTTTATCAACTTCAACTCATCTTCCATCAAATCCTGTTAGAGTTAGACAAGTCGATCGAATCTATTCTCACTTTTCATTTAACTGCAACTGACACAAACTCAACAATCACAAAACTCACAAAGAACAAAGAAGAAAAAAACCCATTAGATTGTTATACTTTCTTTTAATCAATGAAGAATTTAGATCAAAAGAGACTGGATTTGAGTCAAGATGAAGTTTTTTTTCTTTGAAAACTGTTGGTTTTTTTGGGAATGAATGATCAGTTTATACAATACCTATAAAATCCAAGTTTAAGATAAACTAAATGAATGATTTTGTGTTTGAAGGATTATGTAGGATTGATTTGGATTATGAATATGTTCAAAATCTTAAACCTCTGGACTTGGTATGCAAAGGAGATCCTATATACACATTGTATATGTAGTGAGATCTTGGTTTCTTTTCTTTTCTTAAAAACTTACATACAGCCGCCCCTTCTACACTACACTACCCCAACTTTATCTTACTTGTCAACAGCCAATCTTTGGGCAATCAATTTTGGGATTCCGGGCATAAGAATGATGAGAAGGTAGCCAGGGGTTCAGTCAAAAGAACAATCCAACTTTAGTGAATATGTAGTCATTGGTAAATTCTTCAACATGAAACATTAACTTTCTTGAAGCAACAAAAGACAAAAGTTTGATTTAATTGCATGATAGGAAATTACGCGTGAAGTTCAATATGTATGTGTATGACATTATGCAAAGTGAATTTTCAAAGAGATTTTGGTATTCACATCTCTCTATGTAATGATCTATCTTGTTTTTCTTCAATCTAAATTATTCAACTTTCGAAAATTATTTACTCCTTTTATAAATCTTAGCTAAGAAAGTTTTGAATACATCTTGTTTAAGACCTCCTTGAATTGAATCATCAATTTGAGATATTAAGGTGTTCAACTTTTCATAAGTTTCTGCTTCATATTCTTTATATCGTTTTGAAAGATCAATGTTTTCAGCTGAGAAAATCTCTTTGACCTTTTTCTCAGATTCAGGATTTTTTCGTCCATAGTTGGCCTGTGAGTTTATGAGATGACAGACCAAAGAAGCATCATTAGAATTCAAAGACAAACGGTCGTTAGAAAATCCAAGAAACTTACATCAAGCACTTGTCTTTGCTCAGGTGTACAGTACTTCAAAGCAGTATTAATGTTCCAAGAACACTTATTATCAACAATATCAGTTCCAACCTTTCCAATCACTGATGGATCACCATAACAATCCAAATAATCATCTTGAACTTGAAAATAAACTCCTAATGGTAAAAGGATGTCCATTGCTTGACGATAACCATCAGTCTTGGCGTTATTTTTACATCCATTGCTTGCACTTTGTCCTGGGTCATTTGGCGAAGTCATTCCATACATTCGCATGGCCAAAGCCACTGGTAGGTAAAACGAGTAAAATGCAGTTTTGTATAACACAATCAAATGATGCCTAAGTCCGATCGGTTCGAGTAAAGGTCAATTTGTGAAATGTGTGTGTGTGTGTTAAGAGGATAATGAGATCATAAAACGAACTTTTCTAATGAAAACTTATTTAGGTCTACGTTGTCTTCAGGTGCGGCGATCAGATCGATCAATTGTCCTAATTCGGTTTGAAAAGTCACCTAGGAAAGAAGACCACGAATGAATTAGATTTCGAGTAGATGCTGTTGAGGATGATGAGATGAAGAGTGAAACAAAGAGGGCTTACATCATGTAACAATTCAAGTAGATTTACGTAAGAGGGATGTTCTCTAAAAAACTTCTTCAGGATGATGTAGATAGCAGCTTCTAACATGAAGGCATCATTGATAGCTATATTACCTACTTCTGGCTAGAGGGTTTTGTTTTCGAATGATTTAAGGAAAGTGGAACGGAAGAAAACGCATTAACGATCAAGTTTCAAATCAGCTTGTGAATCAGGAGGAGATGAAGAATGATTCACCAAACGATAATAACATGGTTGACCTCTCCTTGTAACACTTTGGTCCATCATATCATCGGCTACAAGGAAATAAGCTTGGAGCTAAGATAAATCAAAAAGAAATCCAGTCAGATTGAACATCACAATAGTCATACAGCGTAAGATGAAAGATGAAAGATGATGATTTACCAGTTCCACACACCATCCTAAAGCAGCAGCATTAAAAAACTCTTCTGAAGTTAACTCTTCTCCTTTTAAGATTCTGAAAGTATCCACTACAGCAGTTCCTCTATTCAATTTACCACCAGGGGTATTATAATCCAAATTCTATGTGGGTTGGGGAGGAGAGAAACACACGCGAAAACCCATGAAAAGATCAGATTGATTGGTATGTATGATTGACATGAACGCAGGGAGTGTTTAGAGTAAGGAGAAATTAGATTTGAAAATGAAAATGAAAATGAAAAAAAACAGGACTGACTCTTTCAAACCAATCAAATGCTTCTGATGGTAATTTTTCATTTTTGGCTGTATCTAATAAAACTTCTTTGATCTTTGGCCATGCTTCTAGGAATCGATCTCGAGTAGATTGACGTTTTGATGTCATGTTTTGATGATTTTGATGTAAAAAAAGATGATAAGATTGGCTTGATTTAAGGTTAGCTTGTAGGATGAGGTTGAAGTTGAGAATGAGAATGAGAATGAAGTTGAAGTTGAAGTTGAAGTTGAGAAATGTAAACCGAATTCCCAAAACCGGTCAACAGAGTCAGAGTCAGAGAAGTGGTTCGATCATCAGGAGTGAGTTTGTAACTTTTTTTATTCTCTTCACAGCAATTTCAAACTCAATTCAATTTCAATCGGACCCGCACTTGGTTGTTCAATTCTTCTGTTACAGAACTCAGTCCATGTCACTCTTCACATTTCAAACCCCACCACTTTCCAATTCATCAATCAATCTCACTCACTCCTTTCTTTTATAACAAAATTGTACATATTTACACTTCCCTTTAACACAGTAACAGTGCTGCACAAAAATGTCTCTTCCCAGACATCCATACCTTCTCATCAACTCATTTCTTGAGTTGGAGATATACACATCTTGATTTCAGACCTTATATCTTTAACTGATTATGTAGAGCATATCAAATCAAATGAGAATCTTGTTTCTCTATGTTGTAGTTTGACAAGAGAAAATCATTCTGTAAAATCCTTGGCCAAAAAACAACGTATGTACATACAGTCAAACCAGAAAAGCTTCTCACGAATTCCCCGCCAATATGCTCGAGTCTTGCGGGCAAAATTGGTCAAGCTTTTCTGATTTGACTGTAAAAGCCCCCAGTTCCTCATCTTGTCCCACCACGATCCTGTAGACCCCGTACCGGGAAGTGAGTTTTTCCTTTTTGGGGGGAGGGTTAATGCCGGCATTGGCGGTGCACAGGTCGCCGGCGGCCAAGGTCCGCTTTGTTGAGCAGTAGAATGGAGTTTGAATCTTTCAACAAAACACAGTTGCGGGTATTATTCAGTAGAAGAGATACAAATTCTCCATGCGTCAAGAGACGTTTATCTTCTGATGCATTTTTTCTCCGAGATCAAATCCTGTGTAATGAAAAAAAAAGATCAAGGAGATCAAGCAAAGATAGGAAAGAAGCAATAATGTAACCTATTGCATTTATGTAACTTCTCTCAAAAAAAAAATCGATATTCTTTGGTTTATGCGTGTATAATTTCAAAAGTTCGTCCATTCATGCGAAACACCCCAATAAGTAAGACTCAGAGGTATGGAAGATGTTTGGTATGTGAATGTTCCATCCATGAATAAAAATAAAAATTGCATAAAATAAAGATGTCATAAACAAATGAATGAATAAAATATCTATAACTTTCTAAGAAAGACATTTTGAGTATGTATGGATGTATAAAATAAAAATAAGAATGAAACCCGAATAAAGAAAATCCATTTCTGAAAAATAATGACCATAATTTAAAATTCAGAGTAAGTATTGGTAAAAGATATATATAAATAATGTCTATAAAATTTGTCAAAACTCTAGTTTATTCAAAGGTTTGCACAAATTTCATATTTTTTTAGTGATACAAGGGTTTTGTTGGATCTGACTTTGAAGATGGGTTAGGTCCGGGACTCGAGGTTGTTAGATGAGAAGAGCTTGAGATTGGTGACTTGTTTGGATTTAGGACTTGAGAAGTAAAGAGTTTTTTTAACGACCAGGTTGAGTTTGATCACGTGAACCACCGCCTGGAACGTTACACATAGCTCGACTTCTTTCTGGAATCTTCATTTTCTTGATTTCATTTGGTTGGACGACTACTACACCCACGAAGCCTGAAGTGAAATAGATTGAAGTTCAAAGTGATCAGTCTCTAAAAGTTTAGTTAGTTCAGTAACTTGAAATATCTCTTACCACCAGATCTATTTTATTCAAGGAAAAGTTTTGATATCAGATTGGAATGGATTCATCAGTATGATGTGATTTGTGAAATTGAAAATATGGATTGATTTAAAAAGTCACTCACAAATGCCATCCCATATGACAATGCTGAAAACACAAAATAAAATAAATCGAAAATTTTAGCAAAGGGGTTATTCATCAGAGACTGTTATTCTATTCATGATTGATCGAGGAACTCACCATCATCCAGACTCCAACCAAATCTGCTCGTACTCTAGCTACAACAAAGGTGCCTCCCTCAATAAGAACAGTATCCCTGGTAGGTTTAAAATAGAATATATTATGAGTTTTTCGAAATAACACAAAAAGAGATGCGAAACTACCTTCTAAGTGGATTATCAGTTCGGTATTCCAGCTTGCTCAATACATCAGGTGTAGGTAATCCAGTGCCAAATGCAACAAGGTGCATGTCCATACCGTGCTGGAAAGATGAGACATATAGGTTACCGAGCATCAGTTATGTATAAATCTCTTTCATTCGGAGATCAAAAGGTTTTTTCTAAAAGGTTTTTTGTAGACTTACCAAATGAAAAGGGTGATTTAAACCCGCATCTGTATTCACTAGATATAAGTCGTACCACTCTGCGGTAGGAAACTAAGGGTTTGTGAAGAGATTCAGACGCTTCAGAATGGTTTCAAGAGTTATACAGAATTTATCAAAACTAACTGTGACGCTTGTAACTCTAGTTGCATTCACACGTCCTACACCACCAGGTGTTAGATCAAAAAGGATAGGCTGATAGGTAAAAGCTGAAAGATGATGTTCATGTCAGCTCTATTGAAGATTATACAAAAGGAAGATCCAAGTTTGATTTAAAGAATTTGCCATTTACCTGACCAAGTCACATTATTGACAAACCAACGAGCTACTCCGTTCTTCGGAATCGGAGGAGGACCTGCGTTTAAGGTGATGGGCGCAGGAAGTGGTGCGTTTCCACGAGGAGCAGTACCATCTGATGTCGTGATTTGTACTTGTCTTCTTCTCATTCCTGGAAGCACTGTACCAGGTGTAGGAGGTGCAGCATCTGGAGCGATTTGAGAACTATTGAAGATCGATTGAAATCCAAATGCACTTGTAAATTGCCCAGTTCCTGCTACTCTCTTTGGTGGTGAGACTCGAATGATAGGTGAAAGTTCATTTGGATTTAGATCTACACAGGATCCGTCTGGTTGATCTTTCCAATCTCTTGAAACTGGGCGCTTCTTAGAGGCTTGGGGATCTAGATAGCCTTTCTTATCAGTCACTCTTACAATTCCATATGCCGTCAGCTGAACATCATTGTTCACCCTTTGAGGACGAAGAAGACGAAAATTGATTCAGTATCACAGTACGGTCTATAAAAGATAGAATGGAAAACCTTGACAAATTGAGATGAGAAGGAACTGACCATGACCAGCAGTCCGACTCCATAGTTCCTCTTATAAAAAAGCTACTTCCTGCCTCTTTTTCTCCAATAGTCACGATTGCTGAGTATCTCTGACCATTGTGGAGTTTTACCCTGTGGATTCCAGTGGCTGTGGAGAAGATCCCGGTAAAAAAAACCTCATCTTCAGATCATTATAAAAAACCAGAAAAAAATCCAAAGTAGTACTTACGTCCATGAACAGGCGTTGCATCAGCTTCTGTGACATTCAAGACGTGTTGATCTGCTGAAAAGTAAAACATTGCCAAAGATCCACCACCAATGATTCTGAAGCGAACTTTACTACCTGCTGCCACAGCAAATTCTGGTGGTGAGGTAGGTTTACATCTTTCTGATTTGGTAGCAAATCGACAGTTATATTCTCCCACACCGTTCATCAATGCTGAGTTAGGACTAGGAGCTGCTGCACTACCCATATAACCTTTGGGTGAACGCATCTGTCGGACAATCTCAGTAGACATCCTAAAAAGAATGAATGAATGAGTATCTATCAGACAAAGAATTGGTTGTGAAAAACTTACGTATGATACCAGTCTGTTAACATCAAGACAATGTCTTGGTCAAAGTCTACCCCACGCTTCAAAGGGTCTTCGGGTGAATGAATGATCATTGGTCCCATGACCCCATCAGCTTTGAGGTTTTGATGATGAGCGCTAAAGATTTGAATGCGAATCAAAATCTCAGCGGACGTTAGATGGATGTAGATTTAGACAATCATAAGTGGAATAGATGACTGACTGGTACCCTTAATTTTCATTGTAACGATGCAATTTGACAAGAAGCGTGCAAGGCGGACGTCAGGTGTCAGCAAGATTGCAAAGTATAATATGAGTTGGGATTTCCATGTCTTACAAAATGTCCCATATCTGGAATGAAGATTAGAATGAGTCAGGCAACAGTCAGGGGCTGATTAAAACAAGACACAAAGATATCCAAATTTAGACTGTGTAAAATCACGTACTGTTTCCTCACTTGGAATTTATAAGTGTATCGGCCACCTGAGGCGGGAATTGGGCATTGCGTGACAGCTAAACACCAAGTAGAGGATTGAATAAGTTCGAGTAAGATTTATGAGGCTTTCAAAACATGAATTTACCTGTGATTCCGTCCTCCCAGCTACAGATGGAATCCTGAATGTCAGTAAGAACTTATACAATGAGAGATACGAAATGTTTTTGGTAAATGATCTACTCACTTGGTTCCATTCTGAATATGCGCATTGTTGTTGCGTAGAAGCGAAGCGTGATATGCGGGAGTTTTGAAAAGTAGACGTGTCAATATTTTGTGCAATTCCATAGATCTCCTAAAGTTTTGGGCGAGAGAAGTTCAGTATGGATGACCTCACCTGATGAAGTCCATGCCAATGAAAACTCAAAGGGCTGTTGAGTTGATTGATAACGGTTATCTCGAGGTTATCACCATCATTAGCCTATAAATGCAAAATTTCAGTCTAGGTTAGATATTTGTAAAAGAGATAAGAAGAGATGTGCGCATACTTCTATCAATGGCCCGGGCATCTGCTTATTGATTACTAAGACGCGGCGCAAGTACCCGTCTGGGGAAGCTGTGACGTTTGAGACCTCTAATACAAATTTACGTGTGATGCCTTTGGCATTGATTTCAAATTTGGGATCCAGCTGGTATTCAGGTTTGAGAGTTTTCAATCCTCTATTTTGCGTTGCTGACATTCCAGCACCGTGCAATCCAGGTTGTTGGATTGTCAAATGGAATATAAATGAGAATAAATAGAAATATGCAAGACGGCCCATCCTTGCCGATTTTTTGTGTTAGGTTCTTGAAAGAAAAGTTGCGAGATGGAAACGCAAAAACCACGCTCAATGGCACTTCGGATAGTCCTTGAACCTCGTGATTCAATAAAGGGATCTTTCTCTAAGCTTTAGAAGACCTGACGGATGATATTTGATGAAGGGCAGGAACTCGATTTTGTAGAAATTTTAAGTTGTGCTTCTACGATGAAAGGAGTGCTAGAAAAGAGGTAATAATGTTATTCGATATGGTCGTTTAAATACTTTAAATATCACTGTCTGTGGTGTGGTGAAAGGTAATAGAATATGTAATAAGTTAATGCAGTCATTTGGATGAGAGGATTTTGCCATGATCCCGTTCGAGGTATTTATCGACTCCAGAGCTTGCTTTCCCCGCCGTGCCACAGCGGGGAAGCGGGAACACATCCTTCCGCTTGAGGGATGGAAGGCGAGCAAAACAGACAATGTAGTAGTATCTGCGATGTCGGTCACACTGGGTACACTGGGTATAATACAAGTGCGACCGCGAAGAATAATATGAAATCAATTGAGTGCTCTCCTTGATAACGAGTTAATTTTGCCTATCAACTTGTAAGACCCAGTGAGGACAGCGATCCAGGAGCTTTTAACCAACCGTCAGACGTATGCATAGCATTTCCCCTCTCCAGCTGACCCTTAAAGCAGTGCTACAAATTGTCATCCGGGTTTTCTGCATTGCGCCTCCGATCCCACAAAACAAGATTGACCATTGAAAATGGCCGGGCTCGAAATTCTTTTGACCTTGTCGGAGCCACGACACTACCGAGACAGCTTTCATGAGCCTTTGAACACCTCCAGTCACGGACTAATTCCGCACATGACTTTGTAGCATGAAAAATTAAATCCTCCGTAGCGAAGGCTTTACCCACAGATCTCCTCTACTTTAAAATGATTCTTAGCACCGCTAATCAAAATCCGAGAAGCTATCGGTCGGAAATAATAACGCTTCGATGATAGTAAAGTCATTATAGGAAATGAAATGGGGAGGAGAAGCCGCTTATGAATGTGCCATAGAGAAACGGATAGAGGGGCAGAAGAGGGGCGAGATATGGTCAGCATCACAGGATGATCAAACTAATAAAGTTACTTTTTCGGTCTCAAGGTTCGAGGGTCCGTCGAAGGACAAACTTAACACAGTCCCTCGCCAAAGGCCCGAGGCTGAAGGTCGAAGGAACGGAATGGTGAACAGCAAGGTACAGCGCTTCCATGATCATCATCGGCAGTTTTTAGTGAGTTGCCTGTATGTCTGGCAAAAACTAAAAAGTCCAAAACCTTGGTGAAAACCAGTTTTTGACACAAATCAGATATCTCAGGTCTATCTCAGGTCTCATGATCTCTGCGACACGGCCATAGCACTTCCTCACAGACATCCAATGTCCTCTCAATTGAGTATCAACAAAAGAACAACAACCAGCTTCTTCAACAATCCCTTGACCTGCTTCCATTGATCCCAATACTGGGGTCTAACCCGCGGACTCCTTCAATCCAACATCACAATCCAACATCACAATCCGACTTCCTTCATCAAAAGCTTCATCATATTGGTGCCCAATCTCAAATCCGCCTACAACCAGATTTTTCAAACACTTTGTGCAAAGCAACCTACCCATCAGCTTGACAGCTTTTCAAGATCCTGATTTTTCAAAGCACCCCCGTAACTGACGTCCAAGGGAACAACCGGCCTTTCAACCAAGCTCATTCATCAAGGCTCCTTTCAATCCTTTCATACTATGCAATCTTTCAAGTTCAACACCAAATATTAATTCCACACAAATTGAATTTACAAATCAACATATCAACCAATACAAGAAGCCTCTGTGATCATACCAAAGAGGACAGCCAAGGACGTTCCATTTATCAATAAATTTGACTCCGACACTGATTATACCAAAGAGACCGGCCAAAGAGGTCCCTTTCATCAATTCAACAATTCCAACGCTGATTATACCAAAGACAACAGCCAAGAAGGTCCCTCACATCAATTAAACGATTCTGGCACAGTCTTCTATCCAGCTTTTTCTAGCTTTTCTTTTGATTTATTCTTTCTAGGCCAGTCAAAGGGTTCAATTCAGCCAAACAAAGGTCTTGACACAGAAACTTCCTTACGTCTCAAGCTGTAATTTTCCTTGGGTCACCTATCCTGTTGGCTATAAAAGGAGCCTGGTCAATCAACTACAATGACCTTCCTTTCTTCATCAGCTCATTGATAACCCACCAGATCCAATTGATTTAGTCTTCTTCTAACTGCTACCAATCACAAATCCACCATCCTATCTATTTTCCTGCTTTACCTGCCTGATCTTAAATAGTAGTGTGTCTTTTAGTTCTGACCTTTTGATCTTATTGTTTCCTGGCACTTTCCCTTTTTTCTGGTCTTCTTCTCTTAGAAAATGTCTGATTCTAGCATCATATCTGCCCAAGCCAATGTTTCCTTGGGAAACATTCCAACTGAAGGAATTACTGTTGCTACCCCTGAGGCTACTGGGAACATGAATCAACGTAAGCCCCCTTTACTTTCTATCTCAAGTCACAAATTGGTACCCATCAGCTGACATTCCTTCTTCTGGAAGTCTGGGAGCCATCTACAGCTCATCTCCATGGGGACGATGAACCAGCCAGTGCCCCAGACCACGCACCTTTGTTTTGAACTAGAACTTTTGAGCGTGACCAGTTCAACCAAGCAAACCAAATGATCATTCAGGTATTGTTCAAAATACCAACTGAAAATGAAGTTGTGGTCACTTCAACCAATCCTAAGACTTCTAAGGCTTCCAACAGTTGTCGCTCCACTGGGACAACAATCAATGTGATCGACTCAAAAGTGTTCAACAACGGACAACCCCACGACCTACAAATTTGCCTCTATGGGCTATCTTTCAATCAGTTCAAGGACTTAATCGGGGATGTCTGTGAATTATACGCCCCTGGAATGAAGACCATAGTGCTTCACTCTGATAGAGCGGCTACATTTACTTGGAAGGCCAATGTTGGCCCTCTTCAAGTATTTCTGCTTCAAGACCATGCCAAGTATCTTGATTTTGTGCAAGCTTCGGGCACCTCCAGGACACACAGAGCCACCCTACTGATCCATACTGAGTCTTTGAAGATGACTGCCAAAAAAGAAGCCCAGGTTAGTATTTCCGTACTTTTATCAATCATATCACTAGTAATTACAATTATGAATAGCTTTTCTTTATATGGCCTTTTTGTCTACAACACTCCTTCCCCACAGGCTAATGCGGCAAAAGGGCTGATTGCCTCAAACAGCGGTGGTTCAGAAGCAATGACCTTGGAGGTTGCATACCTCAATGAGCGTGTGAAGGTATTTCATTCCTCTGGCAATTTGCCATTTCTACTTCCTTTCATCTACTTCCATTCTGTCTTATACTCTAACATTAATGTGTTGGTTATACAGGCATGTAACAAGCGTGTGGAATTGCATGAATTGACTGCGGAAATCTTCCACCACCAAGCAGAAACTGGGAACAAAGGTGGTGATGGCGCAGTGTTGGTTGCCCCATGTGACCCCAACTATTTGTATAGATTCACATCAAGGTGTGCTTACATATGGGCAAAGGAGATTGTAAGTGACATTTCATTTGACTCTTTTTCTTATAATGACGCTTTATTTCCTCAATTTCTGTTGTTTAACATATGTCAGTTCCTTTGTCGTGTTCAACTTTTAGAAAGCCAACAAAGCAACAAAGCATATGGCACCTAATACTGCAGCCTATTGGGCTGAAATTGCCAAACATGAAATCCCACACCCAGACATGAAGCTCAAGGATTGACTCAAGCTCAAGTACCCCAAAGACAGCACTGGACTCTTTAGTACTAGTAGTAGCAATAGGATTGATCAATTCCCCTTCCCCTTAGATCACTCCCCCTACAAATCGCCTTCTAAGAAGGGTGGGAAGAGTGAGATTTTGGGTTGCACGTCTAAAAAAGTTAGTAACAAAAAGGGTACTGTGAAGGATGAATCAGGTAAGCTTTTTTGGTGACTTTCCACATACACTTGAAGTTAGTAGATAACCCATTTCTGCTTTCTCCCTCTTCTCAAGATGACAATGAGATCAAGATTGCATCTACTAACCACAAGGTGAAATCTGCCTATGCAAGGGTTAAACGTGAACCTGGTAAGTATCATTCAGTTACCAAAAATACTCACTGTGTACAGTCTTGGTTTGTATACTAATGGTGGGCCATTATTCTTCTATCAAGATGACCATGATATCAAGAACAACAAGGTGGTATCTGGCAACATGAGGGTTAAACGTGAATCCGGTAAGTTTCCTTCAGTGGCCACACTTGCAAGTAAAAAATCAACTGGAGGCACTTTTGGGTCCTTGTATAAAGACAATGATGATGTTAAGATCGACTCTGCTAACAAGAAGGTTAAATGTGAACTTGGTAAGTTTTTTCTAGTCATCACCCAGTTGGTAATGGGAGACTAATGACGCAACTCCTCTTTGCTCTCCAAAGATGATGATCGGTTTATTCTGAATTCTGGTAAGTATATCCCAAATCTTTGTTTTGGGATCCATAATTAACCTTTTTGATTCTTGCATTGATTGATCCAGAAGGATTTATGCCACCAGCGGACAAGTTCTGTTACCTTGAAGATGGTGCATCTTCTGATAAGTCTGGTTCAGAAATGTCAAAGGCCAATACCAATGAGTTAGAAATTCTAGAGAAACATGAGGCTTACCTAGAC
>MWRK01015163.1:0-10025 GCA_002157035.1 Melampsora medusae f. sp. deltoidis
AGAGTTTTCCCAAGAAATAATTTCAAGCCCAGAATCCAACCTTTTTGGTCAGTATCCTCCTTGGAAAATTGCCAAAAACCAACCTTTTTTGTAAGTACCATACCGCCAAAAATCAGTCAAAATCCAACCTTTTTCGTCAGTACCCTCCGTAGGGGTATTCCAGGGTCCTCCCAAGTACCAAATTGCAACCTGAAGGTTTGACAGGAAGGGTGGGAGGGGAAAAAACCACACAGAGCTCAGCCTCTATTAGTTGAGTAAGTGAGAGAAGTGACACTGAAGTGCAGAGGAAAGGAATGCAGAGCAGTAAGGGAGGAGAGAAGAGAGAACTCAACACATTAAAGCGAAATTAGGAGGAAAGCCTCAGACCCTGAATATATGTGTCAAGTACAGGTTCCCTTAATAGAGGGACACTTTCTTGTGCCCTTACCTGACTCTCCACACGTGTTGTGGAAACCAATGGTACTGTTGTGCCTTTGGGTACCATCATTCATCAAATTTGTTACACAACTCTCCATGTGAGCATGTGAGCATGCTCATGAGGGGTGGACATGGTGAAATGTCTATGTACTTTGGAAACTACCAATGTGAGAAGGGAATTGGGTCCAGATGATTAGAAGAAGGGCTTAAGCTTGAATTACAACTTGAGTCACAGTTTGAAGGAACTGAAAATCAGAGTTTGCAATTGTCAATTTGAATATTGGGAGTTAAATGCTCTGTGAAAGGAAATTACAACATGTCCAATTGCTTGTATGCAAAAGGCTCTACATCCACTTGCAAAAGGTACAATCAATATGGACATACTGACTATCATCATGCTGAATTGTATTTGGACAAGCTCAAAGGTTGCACCCTGCCACAAAACAACTGTTGTGCCACAGGAGGTACCAAAGGCAGCAAAATTGCTGATCATTGAGCCATTATTGAAGATCATGGGGTGAACAAAACCGGCGCCTGCATTGAAGGGAAGGCCAACAAGATTACCACAACCAGTGGTGCACATCATCTGTACCAATTTTTTGCAGATGCTTGTAAAGTACAAACAATTGTCAGCACCAACACTGAACTCAACCCATGAGTTCAAACTGACATTGTATCTATTTCCAAGGGGCTACAGACAGCTAAGCAAGCAGCAGTATCAGCACTTTCCCTGAAGAAATGCAAAATTAATAAGATAAACCAAGAGGTGATAGAGAACTATCAAGCTTACAAGTGAGATGAAGCTGAGAAAGCAGCTGGAAAGGGTTAAAAGAACAGTGTATAACAGGTCATTATCAAGAGTGATCAATAGAAGGAGATTGACACACACAAGCATGCATGAGGCTTGAACCAAGGGTGGAGAAATGCATCCTTGATGTGTGTCAAGGAACGTGTGGTAATGCAATTGTAAAATGACTGCAAGCAGAGGAAAGCTGTTAGAATCACAAGAAGAATGTTCAGATGGTGATAAAAGAGATTTACTAAATATACAGCGTAGGATTGATAAAACTTATGATGGGTTTCAAAGAGACTGTTTGAGCAGGAAGGATGATGGGAGAATGTTGGGAAGAAGGCTGAGGCAGACACAGTTAGTGAATTTATAGTCATTCTTCAGTTGCCAGACCTCCACACTCTGCACTCAAACTCCAGGGAACCTGAGCTGGTACACAAAGGATTACATGCCTTCCAATTGCCAAACATCATTAATTGTTTCTATCACCACAAAGGCAGAGAGTCATTATGCAAATGAAAGACTCCTCCAACATTTTCATGTCTGAAACCGGTGATTGAATGTAAAAGAGGTGAGAATTGACTTCCAGGAAGGTCAAATCCATTCTTTGTGTGTCAAACTCAGGAGCCTGCTTGGCTCATGTTGAAACTGGTGCATAGGAGCACTTCCCAGCCAACTTCATTAAGTTCTTAGCGCTGTGTTCACGTGACAAAATTCCTGTCTCAATGACCTAAAGATCTGGAACCCTTGTACATATTATTTTTACATTGGCATCCACTTGAAATAAAATTTGTGTCACATACCTTATGGTAATACAGATTTGTAAAATTGCAGAGTTCTGTTCTGCACTGGACTCTACTTTGCATAACTTATAGGTTGAATCATTTTCTTTTGTTGCATCTTCTCTCTTAGCAGGGTCATCTTGGGGTCACTTTCCAACAGTAAGAGCATCACCACCTTTGTAAGGTAAACCAGAAGAGTGATGTCAGAAATGTCAGTTTACCTTGTGAAACAAAGCACCAAGCAAGGCAAACTAACTTTTTTCCCACAGGTCTTACCTCCTTATCTTCTTGATTGGCTAAAGACCAATTCTCACATATTTTTTGATCATTTCTCACTTGGGGTTTTGACTGTCATCAAACTACCCTAACCAAAATCCCACATTATTGGAAACTCAATTGATCCATCATTGACAACCCACCCAGATATCCAGGGCTTTGCCCCAAGTGGTGTCCCAGGATACCAGGTAGCAAGTGCGTGGTGCGGCCCACACACTTGATCATGCAAGCTTAGCAATTGAAAGGCTGCAAAAGCCTCTCAAATGGGTCAGATTTACCTTACAAAGGTAAAGTTGCTCTAAGGTGGTATGAGATACATGTCAAATCCTTGAACCCCAGGTAGAAATAACTATACATAACCACATGTCCATCCTGATTTTTCTTTTTTTGAAGACTTTGCACAACTCCCCCAAAGCTTGTGAAAAAGGAATCATCCATTTTCACTTTCATTCTAACTTTTCATCAAGTTCATTCTATAATCCTCCCTACAATTCTAACTAAAGTCTTTCAAAACAAATATCAAGTTTACAGCTGTTTCAACAGAGATTGTTTTTTTTCTGTAAATCTCATCGTGGTACAAAACCCTGGTTTTGTTCCCCTGCTCATTCAAGGAATCCAGAAAAATAAAACCTGTAATCGGGAGTTTTCTTCAGTTTTGCTCTCTGTGTTGATGACTTTCTTCAAAAAAAAAGTTGTCAACCTTTCTTGAAATAGCTATAAAAGGTCTCAGAAATATCTTCTATTGTAATTTCTCATCATTCAAACATGTATCTATTGTTTGTTTTCTATTCTATCTTCCAAAGTTCTCTTTTCCTTTTCTATAAAGATCTTTGACATCTTAACATCTCCCCAAAGTCCTATCCAATGAATTTCCAAATATTTGTACACCATTCAATTATCATATCTATCATAATTCCTCATGGGTCCCTCCCTACACCTGGAGTCTTCAACTCCCTATATGTATTTGAAAGTTCCATAAAGCCAATTAAGAGTCCTTAAGCATGGTTTGGGGTGATAATGTTGCGGTAATCAAAACCGTGATGTTCACAGACCATTCCAGCTGTAAGACAGGATGGCCGAGTGGTTAAGGCGGTAGTTTCGAATCTTGTGACAATTGCCATTGTTCCACGAAGTCGAGCAGCTACTTCACTTTGTGAGCGTGAGTTCAAATCTCACTTCTGTCGAGTGACTCTTTTGCTTTGCTCGTTGTATCAATCCAACACGCCCCCTTTTGCCCCGTTTGGAAGAGGAAATTGAGCCCCAGTCACGCTGTTTTGCCAAGTTTTGATCAAGTGCATCAAGCGGTTCTAGAACACTCAAAAGGATGGGGCAGAGATTGGGTCCAGGGCGCAATATGCCAAGATTGGCTATTGTACACGGACATTGTTTTGCTGCATGGAAGGTGGCAATGATCATATCCTTGCAACATCAACGGATCAAAATCCTGGAAGGTTAAACTGCGCAGGACAAACGAAGCATAGGAAGTAATATATTTCACGTTGAGGTCATTCAAAAAGGACACGAAAAAAGAACTACTGATGGGAGAAAAGCTAGAATGGATGTCGTGAACGTTTTTGCTCTACGGTTCTCGAACTTTACATGGCGAAAGCGGTCATAAATTGAGAAGCTACAATAGCACTTCACAAACGTCTCTAATTGAAATGACGCCTTAGAAACATTTACGGTGCACGATCGAGGGTCCGCTCTGTATAGATGGAAACTTCATCAGCAAAGGGGCGAGGTTCAATCGGAGTTCAGATGAACTAACCTCATCGTACTCTTGCTTAGAGATCCACATCTGCTGGAAGGTAGAGAGGGAAGCCAAGATGGAACCACCGATCCATACAGAGCTGAGAGCATAGCAATTAAGGGCATGAGCATCTGTCAAGGTGGATGATTTGAGGAAGTCTGGAACTTACTATTTTCTCTCTGGTGGAGCAACGATCTTCACCTTCATGCTGCTAGGAGCAAGTGCGGTGATCTCCTTTTGCATCCTGTCAGAGATACCGGAGTACATGGTGGTACCACCAGACATGACGACGTTACCGTACAAGTCTTTTCGGATATCCAAGTCACACTTCATGATCGAGTTGTAGGTAGTCTCGTGGATACCAGAGGCTTCAAGACCCAAGAGCGAGGGTTGGAAGAGGGCCTCGGGAGCTCGGAATCTGGAGAGAGGATACAAATCATGAGTCTATCACCCAACGATGAATCAAAGCTAGAGTTAAACCACCGTACCGTTCATTTCCAATGGTGATGACTTGTCCATCGGGCAGTTCGTAACTCTTCTCGAGGGCGGATGATTGACTGGCGGTTTGCATTTCCTGTTCGAAGTCAAGAGCAACGTAGCAGAGCTTCTCCTTGATATCCCGAACAATTTCTCTTTCGGCAGTCGTCGTGAAACTGTAACCACGCTCCATCAAGATCTTGATCAAGTAATCGGTCAAATCTCGACCGGCAAGATCCAATCTCAAGATGGCATGGGGAAGCGCGTAACCCTCGTAGATAGGCACAGTGTGAGTAACACCGTCACCCGAATCCAAGACAATACCGGTGGTACGACCAGATGCGTACAAAGAAAGTACGGCTTGGATGGCAACGTAGAAAGCAGGAGCGTTGAAGGTTTCAAACATGATCTGCGTCACTGGTGGAGATGAACAAATTCAAATGACGTCATCAGCAAAGAGACCTCTTGTGAACCTGATACACAATTCAAACTTTTTGCTTACTCTTTTCTCGGTTGACTTTTGGATTGAGAGGTGCTTCAGTCAACAAGACGGGATGTTCCTCAGGAGCAACACGGAGCTCATTGTAGAAAGTGTGATGCCAGATTTTCTCCATGTCATCCCAGTTGGTGACAATTCCGTGTTCAATGGGATATTTGAGGGTCAAGATACCTCTTTTGGATTGGGCCTCGTCTCCCACGTAGGAGTCCTATAGTGAGATATAGTATGGGCTGATAAGTTAATGGCTGTGAAAACTGAACAAAGGGCAAAGGGCGCACCTTTTGACCCATACCGACCATCACACCTTGATGACGGGGACGTCCGACAATGGATGGGAAAACAGCACGGGGGGCATCATCTCCGGCGCTGAAGTCAGAGAGACATGAGTGCTTGTACTGCTTCTAGGAAAGTGATCGGAGAGACTTACAAGCCAGCTTTGCACATACCCGAACCATTGTCAATGACCAAGGCTGCTACTTCGTCTGTGAAAAGGATAGAATAGGATGTTAGTTGACTTGTTCAGTCACAAGATCGAAACTGATCGGTCATGGTGAAGTTAGCGGAAGTGGTCGGAGAGTCCAGCAGGCAAAGAGAGATGCCATGCACACATCGCATCGCTTCGACGGATGCAAAGGAACGATTTGTGAGGTTACCACCAGTACGATACCTCGCTAATTAGTCTATCACGCAGTTGCTAATATCCAAGAAGGTTTGGGATGACTCTTCCTCCGATATGATGAGGCCGTTTGAAGATTGATGATCAAAGGAAAAGAAAAGAAAAAGGGATATGGGAGTGAGATGAAGAGAAAGGAATGACATACCTTCCATTTTGATGATAATAAGTAAAGTGAAGTTAAAGAAGAAGTGGATGAAAGTAAAATTAAAGAAGTGTGTATGATGCTCGATCGCAAGTGGATGATGGATGAGTTGGATTTGAGTCTGAGTCCTGAATGGTAATCAGTTCAGGTAAAGAGACACTCAATTTAGTGTTTGAGTTTTAGCTTATGTACTAAAACATTTACTTACACATATGCCAAGAATCCGATCAAAATACAAAAATCTTATTTGATGATCAACTATCGCGATATAAACATCTCAATATGCTTATACGTATGTCCAGGCAGTGCACCGTCACCAAAACAAAAGAACTCCGTCATTCACGCGCTGCGCTTGGCTCTGATTTGACTCAAAGCCAGGATCTGTTGACTGCTCGATCATAGTTCCGAGAATCCAAGGACACAACAGATTGAAGAAAATGCCTTATCAAGTCAGTGGCAAACATTATTTGTTCTTGAATCCGTATCGTCTGAGCTTACGATTGATATTCACATCATGACCATTTTATGACCACATGCTGGTTATGATTATATAGACTACATTCACGTTGAATCAGCGTGCCAAGGGGCAAGTTCAGTAAAAGTTAAATATCTATCTCTATCACCACAAAAATCTCATCGAATGAACTGTTTGTATTTCGGCTTTTGGCGGATTTATGGATCTGTTTTTGGGGAAAGCAGGTGTCATCTCGGTTAGTACCACAAAATCTTGATCAGTCTAGAATCTGAATACTCAGCACGATTTATGTGGTATATAGAGAATCTGATGTGTTGTCCTTCCGAACCCTAACAGTTACAGATGAGATCAGTCGACACATCAAGGATGGTCTAAAGAACTGTGATGTGATTGATTCAATTCATACGTCATTTCAAAATTTGTAATAACATATCGATCTCACTTATCCTCATACAATCTTTGATCAGATCGGTGTGGCTCACTTTTTTATCCAGCACACGAGCGCGGCTCTGAGTATCAATGAGAATGTAATGTCACACATTCTTAACGCTCAATTATTCCGGAAAGAGGAACCAGAGCCGGGTTACTGATTTGACTTTCATTTGAGCAGTGTGATTCCGAGTGAGTCTATGGACTTGATTACCTTGAACGCCTTCATCACTTTTGGCCCAACGAGTCGCTCATACTGATGGTCATCTTCCTGGACTTGTCTAGCGTGAGGAAGGATATGGACATGGCCCTAGACCATCTCGTTCCAGAGAGTCTCAAATGGAAACACACTGATGAAGTAAGATACACTCTTCTCCCTTCACCATAGTGCTCATGATAGGATTGTGATACCTATGAAAGCAACCTATTAAAACTGGGTGCCTTCCATTCCTGATGAAACCAGGGACCTGATGACTCCGTATCGCATACTAAGTCCTCATTAATTGGTTCGAGCATTTCTATACCCATCACCAAAGGTACGCTCACTGATAAGTTGCTTCGCATTTCGAAATCCATCTACAATATCGTTTTGATCGAGTATAAAGGCTTAAGCTGATCCTCATCTTCGATACAGGTAGATTAAACTTAGGAACCTGGCAAGGCATCTAGTGAGTCTTTCTTGCTTCCTTCCCCAATTCTTTCTCGAACTTGCTGACGATATCTCCGATCTGTCTCTTGAACCCCATCTCAATTGAAAAAAGCCTGACCGAGTTCAGACACATGCCACATAGTCGTAGGATCGTGTGTACCATACTGTGCGTCCTGATTCGAGATCAACATTGCGCCAGGTACACAGCTAACAGATATACGCGATATTATTGATCACAGGCCATGAACAAGCCACAAAGTCAGATGAATTGGATTGTGTAGCCAACTGGACTATGCGAGATTCTCGACTCGCAGGTGTGCTCTGGGTCTCGTGTGTGGTGGAGCATGCGTCAAGTCGGACTGTAGTGACAATACTCAATATGCTGCACATTCCTGGATGTCTCCCTAAGGGTTATTATGAAAACCAGTGTCTTCATCCCAGTAGTCTTGGATCTCAAAAGTGCGCATACATAGTAATCCTGCTGAGCAACAAATGTGCCAAACATTTAATCAATTGTTGTTGATACAACTAGAAACAATTGCAATCACACATTCAGATCAGTACACTAGACATGGATGATTCAGAGACCTGAGTCTGGTCTGGGTTGTCAAATGAAAGCACCGGGACAAAGAATAGAGATGAAATTTGGGATGCCCCAAAGTTTTCTATGTTACTTTTCTAGAACCCGTACCAAATTCAACAAGTCAAGAAAGTCATTGAGTGCATGTCAGAATATGATCGGAACAGTAATTCAGAATTACTACATTTCGAATCATTTTTGCCATGCAGGTCAATTGTTTTTCACTTTGGAAAAATAATTGATGTGTGCAGTGTCAGGCTATGTATCCCCAAAACTAAGGTCTCTTCACGAGCGCGTTCTCTTTGAGGGCACGGCGAACGCGCTTGTGAGGGGCTTAGCAAGACAAACCGTGTCAGTTTGATCCATCAACAAAGGTGGCTCTTGCAGGCCCTGAGAGGCTTGATCAGTTCTGCCGTCGCCACGAGGATTTTTGTTGAGTAAGTGCTGTTTATAAAGGACTCTATTTGGTTTTTGATATTCTCAGAACTCTTACAGACCCTTACATAGCGGGCAAGATTTCCCGAATCGGCTGGTCGTAACATCCTCCTAAGAAACTGAAAGAAGACATTTTGTGTATACCATTTACCCCATAGTTTTCCGGCTGTATGAGGCTTGATCCAGAAAGTGGTCAGGACCTATATATGGAAAGCAAAAATTTAAATATATAAACCTCCCTCTACTTCCCTCAAAACCAACGTCAAACCACTCACCATCCCCCCTTTCACAATAACATATTCATGAATCAATTCAGGCTTTTCTTGTTCTGCGTTGCGGCCCTTGTGGCTTCTGCTATGAGCACTGACGTTATTTGTAATGGAGGCCGAGGCTTACAGAGTTATGGCAATGATCACATTAGTGAGTAATATACTTTTTTATCTGTTTTGTGATATGAACAAGACGCCGGGCGTTGGCTGATAGATCACCATTCTCCTTTTCCTAATCTCCTTGAAAACATCAGAGTGTTATACGGCCGGCCAAAATCCGCAAGAATGGAATTGCCCCTGGGCTCAGTGTACCAAGGCGTCAGGTGGATGATTTATCTTATACTTCGACTCAGTTCCTCGCCGCCCCAATCCGAGTGGCCCGCACTAACTCTCATCATTCCTGCTCCTTGGTTGCTGTGGGAATCTCTATCAGGTCAGAATTGTCAAGTCAATTCTCATCAATGGAGCAATAAAGGTGCTAGTTTTACTTGTGACAGGGATTACGTCCTGAACCCTGGAGTCGGCGAACAGATCGGTAAGACCTCAGCCCACTGCCTCCTTGATTTGAAAACAAGATTTTTGTTGTTCGCTTTACTTTGAATCGCCGTGATCTAATGGAGCTCGTGACTTCTGATAGGGTGTACTGTGAACGCAGACTATGCCCAAAAGTGCCCTGGAGGGAACGGTAAGTCACTTCGGATCAGGTCATTTCCGCGATCATCATACTGATCCACTGGCCTTATGAAATTAACGTGATTGTCCATAGGAGCCGATTGTTTAGCCTCACAGGGTGAAACTCACCAGGCTACATGTCAGAAGATCAATGTCCACTCCCGTAAGTTTTGCTCAAACTCTATATAAGAGTAGGCATCACCACTCATTGACATTATTTAACATCTTTCAGATTGCCGTGGTTGTGTTCCCTTTTGAAAAATACAAAGGATTCGTCACCTGAGCTTCTCATATCTTCCCTGTGTGAAATCCCACCTGAATCAGTTTCACTCCCGGATCTTTCTACCTTGTGTATTTAGTTCATCATGTTATATGTACTCATCGTGTTACAACGTTATGCAAATGAGCCGTAGGGAATCACGGCTGTGGATCACTCGATTTTTATTCCACAGAAGCTCCCCTAACTCACCGTGCGGTCGATCAGTACGTCACGAATTTAGAACACGGCTGGGCATACATACCACCCACTTCGGTAACAAAAGTCGCATTAGAAAATTTCTCACCGTGTGTGTATGTGTAAAAGTTGCTTATGTGAAGACATTCGGTAAACTCGTCAAAGGTCGCATTTTACACTAGGGGGGCTCAAGTCAAAAAAATTTACGCCTTTTACCGTAAAAAACTTTCCCCAAATTCATAAAACGTACGCA
>MWRK01015196.1:0-11717 GCA_002157035.1 Melampsora medusae f. sp. deltoidis
TACCACGGCAGTTGTTCAATGGAGGCTGTGTATGGTTCAATTCCAGTTGCATGTTTAGCGATTATCGTGGATATCTACATTCTAACGAGACCGGCGTGCTGTCTTTGTACGATTATTTTTCCATAAAAATGCGCTCTCACTAAATGACTGTCCCTCTTCTCTCGGGAGTGGATCTTTCCTTGAGATGCGACAAAGTAGTCTGGCTCGGTCAATCTTGATCCATTCACAGAGATTGCTCCAACAGAAGTTCGGGCATGTCAATATTCAGCTTTACCCGCTCAACGGACGTGAAGCGTATCAGTCTTTGTGAGAATTTGGGCCTGTGTCCGCCTTTCAATCATTCAAGTAGAGCAAGATTTAGTAATGCTCCATTCAACTTGATGGCTTCGGGATGATGAAGGCTAGAACTCTGCGCGACCTCTCACTACGTTTATGAACCGTATCATGCCTATTCAAATATTGGGCTCGATGCGCTATCACACCTAAGATCATGACAAAACCACTTTGTGATGAAGAATAGGAATCTCCCATTTGAGTCCATGAATTTCTGTTGTCAGTTCCATTCAGCATTGCAGAAATTGCTGTCTTTTGAGTTCCTCGTCAGAATAGTTTCGTCCCTCGGCGAGTTCTTCGGCAAATGGATTCAGGTCAAATTTGCTTTCCTATTGACTTCATCTCAGAGCTCAAATGGTGAACATTGATGAATCTGAGCTCCACTGAAAATAGTGCATATAAAGTTGTCGCGAAACCTCGTGCCTTCGTGACTCGTGGAATGTAATCAATTCAAACAAGTTTCCACATGATCATCGGTCCAACATATCTGATCTTTAATCAATGTCAAGCCGGAACGAGTAGTCTCTCCAGGAAACAAAGGGCCGTTCACGTTAAACTAAACGGAATGAGGATATCGACAGCTTCCACTGCATTGAAAAGACGGTCTGTGCGATTAGGGACTTGAAAGGAAACAAAGCAAGTTGTGATGAGGCTTCGGAAATCGGATATGATCATCCCGTGTTGTTTTTTGTTTTGTTTTCACAAGCTTGAAGCCCCGACCAGACCGAGCCCGATATGATTGCATGCTATCGATAATCGCATGCTCCCATCGTAGATTCAGCCTTGATTTCACTTATTTTTTTCATTCATCTTTCTCGGCACAGGTTGCAACTCATTCTATGTTTTGTCAGTGGTTGCTATTTTTTTCCCTTTCTGAAGCACTCATTATGTATAGAAGAAGTGGAGTTATTCCTCCCTGACCACCTATAGCAATTGTCTTTTAGCAGAGTACGGTTTTCAAGAGCACTGGGATATCGTGCCTATGATATAATCTCTCAAACACCACCTTTCATTAAATCTCTTTGAACAATACAATGGTTTCATCCAAGGTGATGTGATCAATGGATTTGTGATAACTCACTTTATCTACAGTAATTTCTTGAAAAACCGGATGTTGGATGTTGAATTTACCAGGATAGCATTCAAGATGATCGAAGGGCAATACATATTGTAAACTATGAATTGATCCGAAGAAACAAAGAATTGGATTTGATCAGGTTGGCTGCCATATTCTGAGGACCAATGGGGAGTGATGAGGAGTGATGAGGGGCAAAGTGCCGTCGGGAGAATGCCCCGATTTACATATGCCTTGTGCTATAAAACCACAGCCAAGCGGATCGCGTCCCAGTGGTCTTGATCTACACAGTTCGTCTGGACGTGTTCATCACGACCGTCAATACTCATCTTAACCAACAACTGTGATGAGGGACTCCGTCACACAACTCATACACAAATCATTCCTTATCCCTGTCGCGCTTTTTTCATCAAGGTACTACACTGCTTGCCTATGAGATGGTCATCGATACCTCATCATGAACACATCTCGAAAAATCCAAGTTGATTCGCGGGCTTGATGTGGGTATCTGAATCCGCAGATGCCACCTGTCTCTCTGGGGATACTCTCGTCCAACGAAAGATTCATGCAGTTTATTCTCGAAGAGATGAACCATATAACTTTTGATCGATTCTTATCAGTCTCATTGTGTAGACGACTGTGTAGTTTCCTCTGTGTTCTTTATCTTTTTATCTTGATCGTGACAGGCTGGATAGCTTCGAGCCGTTCAAGAAAGCGCGTCGATGTCGATCGCTCGATTTCTATGTAGATTCTGAGCAACTGGGGTGCTTATGAGAGCCGTTTGGATTATATCTTCAGAAGCATCACTCAAAGCAAAACACACCGCGCCACAAGATTGGACATACTACAATTTACGCAGACCATTGAAGTGAGCCACAATCCTTCATCTGGCTCAAAGCACAGGCAAATAAGAAGGAGCCGACGATGCGGAGGATATCAGGAGCGCCGACTGAGGACAACCCACAAAAACTATACTCGAACGGATTTTGGCTTAATTTCACCAGGCGGTGAATATGGAAACCGCGACATCACGAGCGAACATCCATACGTTTCATGATTCACTTTCTCGTCATCTCACTTTATTTGTTGTATCGGATTTGTCAAGTCGTCATCATTGAAGAGTTGATCTACCCATGCAAAGGATGCTCACAACATGCGTGGAAAGGAACAATCACAGGGCTGAGCAAAATCATCTCGTATCCATCCTGTTGACCTACATGGAAAGCCTTGCTGTCATCATTTACGACAACGCACACACCCCCACCATGGACGTATGATTTGTTCACCCCAAACGCTCTCAAACGTCTTCGAACAGAGCAAAACGATTCTCGATTAGACATTTTTACAAAACCTGGTACCAAACGCGAGGAAAAGTCTTGAAGACACATCACTCGAATAAGTCTACCTTCCGTCATATTGTAAGGATGAGGAGATCTCAAATAGGGAGCGTGTCTGAGAGCTACGCGAAGTTGATATCTTAATCATCTGCGTATTGTTACTGTAAGCCATTCTGTGACACATACGATGTCTAAAAGACAAACATGTCCATGTTATCATCTTGTAGGACGTTTATAAATAGCGTTGACAAGACTAGAACCGTTATCTGGCTCCTATAATCGATCACCATGACTGCTATCATATTGCGGCGAACACCCATCCCTGAGGAGATTTTTAATTTACAACATTTGACGAAACCCAATATACAAAGGTGTCATTGTTAGGATCATGAGTCATAGCTGAATAGATTTTTGGGTAAACATTTGACGAAACCCTGATGAGAGAAACCGGGATACATAGAGCGATTTGAGTGATCACCATCATATTGGATTAAATCTCATGACAGCAGCTGATGAATATCGAGACCTTCCATCATGGATCAAGATAGCCTCGTATACATCCTTCATGAACTTGAAGGGCTTTGGTATCCAAACCATTTTGAGTGGATTCTTGGTTCGAGATTGATTTGATCAGGTAACTCAGATGCCATGTGAAAATTTTATATTTTCGTTACAATTTGGAAGCATCGGCCTAATATTCGAAGCAATCTCATAGGAGTCCAACAGTTGTAATCCTGTTTCGAAAGGTGATACCAGAGGATTTTGTAGATAGAGCGAGTTGTCTTCCCTCGTTATCACGAATCGTCTCCCGCTGCTGGGATAAAATGATAAATAAAAAGAATGAAGCGTATACGATTACCAAAGAACACAAGTAAGAAACACATGCAACGAAAACAGAGAAAGACCTAATAGTAACGGAGAGCCACTTCTGTTTGTTGAGAACCATCTTCCATCGACCACACAGATATTCGGAGAGATTCTAAACAAAGTGAACTGCCTATGACAACATCATTACATTAGATGTTTCCACAAGTCA
This sequence comes from Melampsora medusae f. sp. deltoidis, assembly GCA_002157035.1. Lineage (NCBI taxonomy): Eukaryota > Fungi > Basidiomycota > Pucciniomycetes > Pucciniales > Melampsoraceae > Melampsora > Melampsora medusae. Next base: position 3,782 of record MWRK01015196.1, read on the forward strand.
CAGTGAATCTTTAGGGCACCGGTGCTTTAGGGACCTAAATCATGGACACGTTTTAACTGCTGCCAACTTGATACCTTCCCTACGAGACTCGCATCTTGTCTTACTATCGGAGTAAGGGAAGTTAATCCCTAACATGCTGTCATGGCTCATGGATTCAGTGTTATAATTTCCACCCTCAAGAAAACTTGAGTGTGAACGGGACAAACATAAATTAAACTACCATAACGTAGCTGCCAAGGCTGATGGTGAAGTACAAGACGGACAAACATGACATGCATTTTACAAACCTCAGCAAGCAAACGAGTGCGAGTACATTCGCCGTAGTCTCCCTCAGAAGGGATCTCAGTACTAAGCAATGAGATAGGCGGGCCGAGCCTCACCCATAATCATTATCGGACGACGCGCTCGACATGAAATGATGCCATAAAGCTTACTTGGCTAATTTTCATATCAACTCCTCATCAAAGAGTATAATGTCCCCACCTCCGCTGATTTGTTCCGAATACAAGGCCAAAAATATGCCCGAGTGGAGGAGTTTTCATACCCTATTCACCTATATCAGGTCACCCAGACCCCTAATCTTGAGGAATATTACCGGCGATTCGGATAAGACTTCAAAACCTAATCAGTCATCAGGAACTAGAGTTGAAGTATCTGCAATTCATACAAGGAAAATATCCACCCGGCTTGAATCACAGATCCTAGGAACTTCACAGCTCTCAAAATCGCCCGCGATGCTTGTAGTAGACGCCTCATCCGTCAGGACATAAAAGGCCCCACTTCCTACCCATTTTCTCCCTCCTTCAAGCTCACTTCGTACTTCAATTTCTTGAATTTCTTGAGTTAGTCTTCACCACTTTCTATCCGATTTGCGCTCCAATTTCTTGAATTAGTCTTGATAGATTTCAATCCTTCTCGCACTTCACGTTATCAACTTAGTCTTAGACTTTCTCGCATCCATTCCACATCCTATAGAACCAGTATTGATAACTTTCAATCCATCTCGCACTTCTCCTTATCGAGTTAGTCTTGACACTTTCTCAATCCACTTCTCATCCCTTAGAATCAGTCTTGATAACTTTCAACCCACTTTGCGCTTCGCTTCCTTGAATTAGTCTTGATAAATTTCAATCCATCTCGCACTTCAACGTATCCAGTTAGTCTTGAAACTTTCTCAATCCACTTTTCATCCAACGGAATTCGTCTTGATAACTTTCAATCCACTTCTGATCGAATAAGTAGCTTTACCAACGTTCATAACTCCATACCAATTCGGTTACCATCAACATGTACTGCTACCGCCCAATCATGATCCTTGATCACTGTGACCGTGAATGGCAATTTATCAACCCCGGTAGGCCTTCCAGACGTCTCAAGCAAGAATCTCAATCGATGTAGCTTATGTTTTGAATTGCTCTTTCCTTTGTCGTTTCTTCAAGCCGAGATACCTAAAAGCGGACCCGAGGTAGAAGCAGGCAAGTGTTTCGCTTTTCATTTGGTACACATAGGTCATCGTGCTGACAATCGTGTTTTTGTTGTCTATTTCAGTCAACAAGAAACGAAAATACAAAGTTCAGATGTTCATATTTTCACTCTACGAGAAAAGGAACAATTTAATTGAAAGGTACGTTACTGTAGTTCTGTTGTTTATCATGTTATTAGCTGATTTCGACATGCCCTTTGATCTCAAATCATCGATATCTTCTGTTTTGGATTGTAGGGTCAGAGGACGCCAACATAAAACCGCGCGACAAGCGTTGACGACTGTGTATAATAGGGCCGGGATACGCCCCTCTGAAGAGTCGATTGTGATTATCGATCGATTTTCCAAGATTATTAGCGATGAGACGACTTCGTAAATCTTCAACCATACGTTCTCATATCATCTTTGATACGAATCCTAGACGAACGTGATCTCAAAAAAATAAAATGTACGGAAAGTATTCGTTAGAGCTCGGATTCGTTGATGGGTTTTTTTCATTTTCTTCCTTAAAAAAAATCTTGATAAAATATCGTTGGACATTACTAGTTTGATTTGTTGAAAAAAAATTGTTATTTCCTGTTCGCTATATCCTCTTTTGTTGCTTCAATCCCCTTAATGTCCCCCCCCTGAAATGTTAAACCTCTGAGTGTTTTGCGTCGTTTCTGGAGTTTACTCTCTTTAGTGTCCCGATCCAAAGAAATTCAGCGCCATTCATGACTTACAGTGGGGAGTATGTGATGGTTATAACACGATATCTTGATTGAAGGTTTCTTATAGTTAAAGGTTTTTGATACAAGATCTTGCTTTGTCACCTCGGATTAGCTTGGGGTGCCATGAGTTCAGGGAGCCACGAATCCTATGTTGTATCGCCTTACGTTGAGGATTTTGGGAGCTTCACAGAGTCAAGCAGGCAAAGGGAAGGAAACTAGCAAACCTAGGAATCATCTTTTTTCAATTGATGTTCGCGAAGAAAAAAGAATTCAATCCTTCCTGATTCATCTAAAGTGGCTTGCATCAAATATGTAGTTGAAACATCTCTTTGTGCAGGGTGATACTCCTTAATCTCTGGAAGCGTATCTTTGGGTATCTTCATATGGAAAAGACTTGAAGCTGAATTTTTTGTCACTCAATTGATCCTTGATTTCTGTGTCAAGACATATTTCCAAGTAAGGAGATAAATCTCTGCAGAATGAGCTGATGCGCATTTTCAACAATCTTGAGCTCAATTTGTAAATCAACTCATTTGTCTCCCTTATCATGTCTGATTGATAAACTCAAAGGGTTTGCTTAAGTATTGAATACGATCCTTCTCAGTTGCTGTTCTTTTGCAATACTTTGATGTTAGCTTTCTTACTATGATCTTACTATGAATCATGTATCTTTTTCGCTCTATCACTAAAATGCCGGATATTTTTTCCCTTTCCATTTGCAATTTTGGAGTGCTCTCTGATTGAGATGTGATCCAAGAGTTTATGATACTACAAGACTCATTCTTGACTACCTTGCATGAACGTAAGTCAATATGACTTGAACATAGGTCAATGTTTCACAAATCGAGGACGTGAAAAGTAGAATACATTTTAGAAGGACTTTCTGAATGAAGCGACTTCATCAAACAAAGAAAGTGCAGTTCACGCTTGAGTAAGAACAAAGCTCTAATGGTAGCGCGTATAATTGTAACTATGTAGGTACACAAAAGCAAATGGAGTCAAGAAGAAAACATCATACTGCCTGGAAGTTGAATGTGCATATAGATAACGAAGCCTTTCTACAGTGTACTTATCCCCAAGCGTCTATTTGACCAATCTCACTGACTCTCGAATTCCCTTTCTTTCTAAGATCTAATCCCCAAAAATCCTTCTGGATCATCCTAATTAAATATTCAGCAATAGATAAAGAAGAAGTTAAACCAGGTGATTCGATTCCTAATAAATTATAAAATCCTAAATCACTTTGATTTATAAAAAAATCTTCTAATAAATCAGGTTTTGTATTTTTGATTTTTAGGATTGATCGATTGATTTGGTTTTGGGTTTCATTTGATCCTTTTAATTTAGGTCTTATTCCTGAATCTGTTTTTGGGAGAAAAGGTGAGTAAATCGTATGATTAGACAGATTAAAACTGAATGAAAAAAAACTCAACAATCTGGAGTAAAATTTTCCAATTCGACTTTAGGAAGGTAAGATCTAACCGAATCATAAACTTCTTCCACTCTATCATGATTAGGTGAAAGCTTTGATACCCAATAATCTTGGATTTCTTCAACACTTTGATTTCCATCAACCTGCTTAATCACATCAGTAGGAGTCTCTAACCATTCGACATCTGGTCCGAATTTAATTTTATGATTCAAGTCTAATGTCAAATGAGTACCTAAACCTGCAAAGGTCTTTCCATTGGGATGAAAACTTGGGGTAGGATATATCAGATGGTTTACTGAACCTACACCCTGTTTTGATGTATATGAATAATAGTTTCCTTTACAAAAACTTAAACGTAATTGATTAGATTGATCTTTCAGTATTTGATTATAATGATTATGAGCACTATAAATATATTTCCATGATAGTAAGTATACAATCAAGAACAAACAAACAGAATTTTTGCAGAAACACTAACTTTAATCCAGCACAATTGATCACACATTTTGCCAACACACTATTAATCTCATCCACACCTTGTGGATTTGTTGTTTTAGTTTGAACAATCCAACCTGATTTAGATTCCGCTTTATCAATTCTTACCACACTTGTATTCAATACAATCGCTCCATTATCGCATTGATCCATTAGATTTTCTAAAGTACTCATCAAAGCATGCGAGTCAACGATTCCAGTTTCAGGACTAAATAAACAAGCTCCAACTTCATGAGTAAGATCCGGTTCTAATTCTGAGGCTTGCGATCGGTCCAACAGTTCAATGGGCAGTATAGGCAAACGATCAATTCCTAATGAATCATCACCATGAACTTGACGTTGTAAGACTTTGTCGTGGTTAATGTGTTGAGATTTATTGTAAAGCGTTTTAAGGTATTCTTCTTCAAACTTGGATTTCGAAATGATTAGTTTGCCAAGTTTTTGATGTGGGATTGAGTGAGATTGACAAAAACTATATAAAAGTTTTCTACCTCTTAAACATAGACTCGTTTTTAATGAATCTAATGGATAATATAAACCCTAAAAATCAATCCAAAATTCTTCTTCAGTCATTTTTTACTCTTGTGAACCACAAAAAATTACGTGTAGTGATCAGGACATGTGACATACCGCATGTATCACTTCACTATTTCGTGAACTGATCATCCATGAATGACGAAGAAAAGAAACCAAATCATATATGAGTACAATCAATACGACAAACAACAATTAAAGTCACAATAAAATCAGTTACGACGCCTACTTTACCTTGTTTCTTGGCCTACTTGACTATGTCTGAACACATATTCCAAAACAGAATTTCATGTGTTTTAATCCAAGCGTTCCAAGGATAAGAATATACAAAGGATAAAAGATCAAGTGATATCAGTAATCTTGATCTCCAAAGTGATTCAAATCTTTGCTCTATCATCTTCTTCCTTCTTTCCCTGGTGGCTAACCGCTCGAGTAGATAACTAGATTTATTTGGAAACGATCTAGTGAGGTAATGACCTATTGCTAATCCTATCACACCACCACCAATAATTAGATGATCCACTGCAACCTATATTGTGGTAATAGAGAATGACTGTCAGTCCATTGATAGCTTGTAAGGAAATGTTGAATTTGATTGAAAAGAATGGTGCATACAAATTACTTACCTCAGGTGCTTTGAAACCAAACTTTTGTCGTAAGGAAGATAGAGTTAAATGGGACATGTTGGTTCCATGCACAACCAAAATTCCAACCCAAATCTAAACTCAGCCCAAATTATGTAACTTGAGTGATTACATAGGATGATGCGGGTCGGGTTGAGTATCCGATGTTTCAATCCGGGACCCAAAAAATGTCGCTTCGAAAGAAAAAACATCACCATCGATCCGGATTCACAGTGTCATCTCGGAATTGATCAAGAACTCAAGAATGACGAAGAATACCGAGATGGAATCAGATCAACATCAATCTAGCTCACTTCAACAGGTTGCCGTCTTGCAAGGTCAGCATTCGTTCCTACTCTCACCCCCAATCTCGGTAAGATCTAGATTTCCTCTATGTAACTATATATGTAAACTTCTCCGACTTTCAAACTGATGATTCTCTATGATCTCTTTTCTACAGGACATTCCGATCGAGCATGGTCAATTTCATGGCACCCAACCAAACCAATCTTAGCATCATCTTCTACAGATAAACAAATCAAGTTATTCAAATACCAATCATCATCAACTCCAACACCATTAAACCTTATAGGAGAAGATCCAATACCCATCACCAGAAGTTCATTTAGATTTGATTATCTAGATTCCATTCCTACAGGTCATACTCGTACTGTTAGGTCAATCCAATGGAATCCTTCTGGGAACATGCTCGCTTCTGGTTCATTTGATTCCACCGTTTCGGTTTGGTCAAACACTCATCCGTTCTTAAACCAAGACCTTACCACTCATCAAGATCGATGGGAATCCGAAATAGAAGCTGAACAACAACAGAAGATTGAGGCTCAGAATGATACAACCGAGTGGGAATGTATGATGTCGTTAGAAGGACACGAGAGCGAAATTAAAGGTGTAGCTTGGAATCGGAATGGGAAACTCATGGCTACTTGTTCTCGTGATAAAAGTGTTTGGGTATGGGAGATTTTAACAGACTCTGAAGACGATGGCGGATTAGTAACGGATGAAGGAGGGTATGAAGTCTTGTCTGTCTTGATGGAACATGAAGCAGATGTGAAATCGGTTTGTTGGTCACCAAAAGAAGACTTACTCTGTTCAACTTCATATGATAATCATTTACATCTTTATGCAGAGGATGTGAGTTCTGAAGGGGATTTCACTTTGATTCATAAACTGATGGGTCATACTTCAACCGTATGGGATGCATCCTTTTCGCCTTGTGGTGAATTTATTAGCTCTTGTTCGGATGATTTGTCGATCCGGATCTGGGCACGAGAAAAAGTTTCCAAAGGTGGGATCGAAGGTCGGGATGGTGGGTTGAGTGGGGGTTGGAGGATCGGTCGGAGTGAACGAGAAAGATGGAGGTGTGTTTATGTACTTGAAGGGTTTCATAAACGTACGATTTATTCCGTGGATTGGACTTGGTTTGGAAATGTAGAGGGGATGATCAAAGGTGATGATGGTGAACATCTGGGCTATCTTGCTACTGGTGGTGGGGATGGGAAGATTAATGTTTTTACAATCGTTTGTCTTTCTTCCCTTTTTTGGATATCAGCTTCAGTTTTTGGACTTTACTTACTTTTCTTTGATGTTCTTCTTTTTTTAGCATCGAGGTATTTCTGTATCCGGTTTAGATAGTACAAATCCAAAACCCGAAATCGAGTTGTTAGTTCAACAAAAAAACGCACATGGTGTGACTGATATCAATTCAGTTAGATGGTGTAAACTTCAAGATTCTTCAACTGATCCTTCGAATTGGCGTTCTGAAGCTAGACAATTACTTGCGAGTGTGGGTGATGATGGAATGACAAAGGTTTGGCGTTTGAACTCATGAAGTTCTTCATTTGTTTTTTCTCTTGAGAACCTGAGTGCACCAATTTACAAGTCTTGGAAACCATGTTTGCATTTTGTTCGTATGTATGCACATTTATGAAATTCAACATGTTTGCAACGTAGACTTGAATCATTCATCATCTTATCTTATTTTGATTGAGAAACTTGCAAAGTATTTGGGTTGAATAATTCTTGTCTCCTCGAACTTTAGAAAGTGATGCTGTTGATCATTCAAGGATGTGGTGAGAAGAACTCACTCGTGTTCTGTAGATTGAATTATGGATGGTAAACTGTGATGATCGGGGATGTAGCTAAGATCTTCAGTCGGAAGATGCTTACGGCTCAGTTTTCTGATGATTTTCTCTACGGAAGCGGTTTGTCTCAAGATCGGAGACTCAAACGAAAAGCGAGAAGTAGATAATAATTATTCTGATAAAGAGAAAAGCAAACTAGATAGCGAAAACAATCATGTATATATATAAACAATATTACAAAGTAAGGCACAGAAATCCTGTCCTGTTTTCGTTCCTTGATTAATACACATATGCTTTCCGTCTTAATCATCAAATGTTGTCTTCAGCTGCTAGTGATAACCTCGACCTAGCAGTTCATGACATAAACAATCTCAATTTTTATAAAGATAAGTAGTGAAATGTTATCTTATTGCAAGTGGATCATAGAGAGTGAGTAGATTTGTTTTGGTCAGATTCAGTTTGATTGTTTGACTTTGATCAAGGAAATGATCCAAGATTCCCTTTTGTGATTCATTCATGAGTTTACATACACAGTGTCACGACTCACAGTTCTTTTT
>MWRK01015206.1:0-12712 GCA_002157035.1 Melampsora medusae f. sp. deltoidis
AGATTTGAATAATGCATACTATGAGACCACTTACACACCACTTTATTCCTCAGTGAACTGATGAGGAAAAAGTGGTGATCATGGATGATTGATCTTATTTAAATATGATACAGGAATGGGTTCTGGTTTATTTGATTATGTATTTAATCTGATTGAGTGTAAATAGTTTTGAATTAAGTATGTAATTGATTTTGAGATTTTGGATGTTTGACGTGTTTGAAATGTTAAGTAGTACTTAAGTATTATTCTGACATAATTCCCCCCCCAGCGGCGCAATCTTGAAAGCTGTCACACCAAAGGTATAAGCAGGTTCAGGAGTTTTGATGTTAGCAAAAGTGAATTCCTTGAGGCCAAAGTTGTTGGGCTCAAACTGAATTGCTGGACGTACCTGTATAGGTACAGGGAGCGGTTGTTGTACAAGTTGAAGTCGTTCAGCCAATTGGTTGGAAATCAGGCTTGTTCCTGCGCCGGTATCAATCAAAACACATAAGGAAATACCATTGACAAGCCAATTCATGATTAGAGTCTTGCCAATTCCTGAAGAAACGGATTTGTTGTACTCAGCAGATTCAACAATTTCCTTGTTAAGGTCCGGGTTCAGTTGCGTAATCATTTGCTCATATGCTGCTAAATAAGCACGTCCAAGATCCGGGAATTTTTTCACAGCCACAATGTCCACCCAAGGATGAACTGGTTCAACAGCCGCTACATGTACGCGTTGAGGGGTTGGTTTAGTGATTGGTGCTGATGACCAATAAGGGGCTGAACCTGCTTGGGCTTTTGGTGGTGGGTAAGGAGGTGTGCGTGGGAAATCCATGGGTACTGAAAAGAAGGCCAAGTTGGCCTTTGCACCACAGCCACCCAACCATTTATTGGAAGGAGTCTTGCAACAAGGGCACATCCCAATAGATCACATGTATGCACCAAACCGCATATTCTGAGCAAGTTTATCCTCTGCAGATAAGGCTGGACAGACTGCTGTTGATTTATCGTAAGGTGCACGGTTTGGCGGATTCAGAACAGATGAGGTCAAAAAACTTGTGGACTGTACAACCGCAGGTTGACCTCTTGGCACATTACAATTATCAATTGCCTGAGCCAGGATCCAAATAGCACCCATACACTCTTCAAAAATGGGGAAGGAGAATTGTTTAGTGATGGGATCAATACTATTCTTCACAATATGCTCCATCTTGACCCAAGCCTTGAATGTTCCAATTGTACCTCCCACAACTGCATGGGCCAATGCCTCATCAGAACACTCCTCTACACCAATCTCTTCCGGAATCAGTTGTGCTCTCGCACAATAAGCAGTGCGGGATTTGTTTGATTTCATAGTGAGTTCACTAAGTTTCTCCTTGGCAGCATCATCCCACCCTACTGGTAAAACTATACCCTGCATTTCCGCCATGACTTCATCCCAAGATTGTCCCACAAAGTTTTGCTCCAAACATTGACACCAGGAAGCTGCCGGATCAGTTGAAAGTACAAGAGGGAGAACACGCAATTGATCCTCAGGTCTATTGATTGCTTTGACTCAAAAGGTGACCTCCATCTGATATTGCCAAGTTCAAAAAGCCGCAACGTCACCAAATTTGGCTTTGTATTGTGGCCAATCCAATGTGCGAAATTTGGAGAAATCAGCAACCGGTTGAGCTGGTATTGAAGGTGTATCTTCAACTGAAGGTAAGGAATTCACAACATTGAACATATTTGCTTGGGTACCCACAGCCGGAGTCAAGGTGAACATTTGCGGGGTGTGATGGGAAGTAACGCTACCCACAACAGGTGCCCTCCCCGGACGCTGAGTAGACGCCATGAATTCAGGTGATACAACATCCTCAATAACTTCTTGCATGACAGGTTGTTCTTGTTCAAGCAGTCCCCAAGCAACAGACAAATCTCCCGCATTTTGGTACGTAACCCATTGTTATCCTCCAAAAGCGCATTGTTAGCCAACTTGACGCAAGCCAATTCTTTGCTCACATCATAGCCAGGAACCACCGTTGAAGGCTGACCATCTGCCAAAGAACTCAAAGGTTGAGGTTCCATCCGCGCAGTAGGATCTCCCGTGCTAAAGAATGATGCACTAGGATCAAAAGCGCCGGGCAAACTGTGCCTAGGCCGTCAAGCAAGAGGTTGTGGTAAAGCCAATCGTGGTAGTTCCTGAGAATCTTCTGAAAGCTGGTTGACAGAAATTGATGGGGGGCCTGGAGGCCAGTTGATGGTTACAATTGGATGACCGTGGGGATTTGGCGGGTTCACAAACAATTCCCACTGTCACCAAAGTAGTGAAGTTGGTTCAACAAAGGCTGGTACAGGCGGAGCAGAGACAGGTCGTATTGGTGCAGGATTCTTCACAGGATTCGAATGTGACAGAGGGCCCCAAGAAGGAAAGATTATCTTTTCAGGGTTATTGACGGGTGGTAAAGCTGGTGCTGGGTTGCAACAAGTTGATCGAGAATTCACAGGAAACGCTCCAGACATGGGAGGGCGGGCAGGAAACATGGGGTAAAGGTGACAGGTGTGACAGGAAACTGGATGTAGCACTAAGATAAGTTCAAACAGGAAGAAAGTGAATTGAATGAATTGAAAGAATTTTTTTTTGAAGGTTCAAGTTTTGAATGTACTGAGATTTGAAATTGCACCATGTCCAATTGAATAGATTCAAACCAGTGATTGTTGTTGTTTGGATTTGAATCGTAGGGATTGTTCAAAAAAGTGTAAGGTCATTGATGATTCAACCTTCACTGGGTTTTCTCAGATCTCTACGGCCGTAGCCAAACTGAACAATCACCAAAATAGTATTCCTAAGATGAAACTAAAACACCGTACTATCAGTAAAAAAACAAAGAGAAAGAGAAAAGGAGGTACAAGGTTCCAGCTGAGGGAAGTCATACCTAAAACACCGTACTATCAATAAAACAACTAACAGAAAAAGAAAAGGAGGTAAAAGGGTCCTCAAGAGAAAAACAGAAGAAAGAAGAGAAGTTGCGCTCCTAAATAACTCTACACTACTACTATTGTAACTCTATGTAATCCCATACCAGCTTGTAACCTATCCCCATGTACTTTCCTTACGGCTCCATGTTGTTCTTTGAAAAGGTGTCAATTTTGCCCTGCCCCAGTTCAGTGGCTGTGATCTGATCTAGCTGCTGTTCTTCAAAGAGATCAGCTTTTTGCCAGTGTGAGGGACACTTCCTTGTTCACCAATTGCATGGAAATTTCAAAAAATTCTGAGGACACCTGCAAGTACCCCACTTCAGAATTTTGGTGCTTCCATATCCGGGCCCAATACTTTTGTTATTCAAAGTACAACACGTTGTACCAACATCCAAATCACAACGGGAGAAATAAAAATGTCCAGGGTTTTTGGCCTGTTGTGACACAATAAATACAAAACCTGCTGTAATCAAAACACCAACCAAAAAGGCCAAAGTCCTTGATAAGTTGTGTCACAATAGTGGGGCCCACAATTGCAACATAATCAGAATACACCACAATCAACTTCGTTATTCAGTGTATTGTTTCCTCTGATCAGCTTTTCACTTCAATGTTGTGGGAACCTCACCATAGAAGTCTGTAACAATTAGGAACCTACAGCTGGTCTTCATGATATAAAACTGGATGATTCAAAACATGAAGAGTGAATCAATCACTAGCACTCAGTTGTAGAATTGACTTGATACAAGACAAAAGCAATGCTTTCACTCTACTTTACTAGTAAAGTAAAGTGCTTTACTGGGTAAAGTCACTTCTTTTGCTTTGCTCTTTCAATTTTCCTTCTCGAGCCCATGAGGCTTTGTTTCTGGAGCTTTACCATGCATAGTAATCAAACTTGAGTGAAAAAATTAAACATTACTGGGTAAAGTAAAGTGTGGCCTCTACTTCACTTTCAAAAGTAAAGTAAAGTAGCTTTACCTTTGATTGAAGTTGCTTGCAACACCATCAACATCTAACAATTGATAACCTAAACCACATGCAAACAGGTGATGAATTTTGAAACACATTGCACTGACATTTTACAAAAGTTTTGTCCGGGGAGAAAACAGCACCTGCTGTCACCTGCAAGAAAGTTCATCAAATTGCTGGTATGGATGTGCAGAAATATGAGGAATGTAGTTGGTTCATTTTTCAAAGGAATGAGCACTAGACAAATGGGTTCTGTTCTAAAGAGCCAGGCACTATCAAAAGATATGAAGTCAAAATCCTTTGACAGTTGAGAAAAAAAAGAATCTTCCCTGGATGAATGTAACCTTTGAGTAGTTCCCCATCTACAAAAACTCCCCATCAGGTTCATCCAGAGATTCATCCATCTCATTCTCATGTGTATCTGATTTCTCCGTTCACTCATTCCTTCCCATTCTCACCTTGCACCCACAAGTATTCTCTGTGACCCTGCTGGTTTCTGTAAAACTTACCCTTGCACTCATGCTTTCGAGGGTATCTAATCCCTACCCTCTTGAGGATGCTTGCCGAGTGACCTACTCAATCTGTCTTCAGAGCAGATAGAATAGCCACTCATTCCGCTAGGTGTTACACACCTGTATCTGCGCAGGAATCATCCTCAGATCTCTGAAGACAAGGCCTGTACACAGCATTCCAAACATACTTAGCCCAAAGTCATTTTACAAAGGTGATTGTATAGAGTAGCCTACTCTCAGTCACCACCTTTTTCTCTCCTCTGAAAGACTCCAGGAAGAAAATTGAATTTTGAACACAGTCAAATAGCCTCACCTGCAAACTTTCAGCCCTTTCGAAAATGGCCAATGTCACCAACTAGAACCAACTATTGTCTTTGCATAAAAGCTTATCCCAATACCCAATGATACTTAAAGGTTTATTTGTGAATTGGCAAAACCTTTGAGTCAATCTCAAATAAGCCAGGTCATAAGAACCTGTCATGAGGCTTGACCCACCCAAGATCAATCATGGCTTGTTGATCAAAAGCCGGACTTGGGTAATCAAGTCCATGACCTGTTTGTTTTGACTATCCTGTAAAGAGTTTTTGACTGCATCAAGTTTCATGACCTCACCACCATTGTATTTCAATCTATGTCTGTTTCTTGGGAAACTTTCAATTCAGACTCAATATGCCTCACCAAAAGTATTATACCTCCATCAAGGTAGCCATGGTTCATATGCTAATAGATGGATTCAGCAAAGAAAAAGTACGGAGCACAGTACACAAGCCAATACACTCAAAATACCTCCATCGCTGCTCAGAACTTTATCACAAAACTCACTCAGTCATGCAAGATCCCAACCAATATCAACGTCAAGGACAACCTTGTATGTACAGACCTGCCAATTGTGAGTTCATCAAGGAACTGTTCCATTCCGATCCAACTCTGTTTTGGGATGAAATTTGTCGTCCAATCTATGAGCATACCATGGTTTGGGCGTCTCTGTCAACTTTTCAACTTGAGTTGCATCATTGATTGCAGTAAACTCTAAAGAAGGCAGATTTCCAACATTCCAAGAGATCCAAATTTGCTTGACAGAAGTTTCACGATGAACTTAATCCATTTCCAGCCGAGTACTTAGTCTTCACTGGTGAGTTCTCAAGCCTTTCTAACATTGCTCATACAATATGATTCCTTGTTCTTTGTACTTCATCACAGACAGAAGTGCTATCTGCTAAAGGGATTCATTGAGTTTTTATGCTCAATCACTTAAGAGTGAACATGCCCATTGAATTTCCATAACCTGTAAGCAAAGTGCTATTTGCTCTTGCCAGCTATTGGTGTAAAAGTAGTACAGCTGCCGCTCAGGAAACTGATCCACGTCAAAACTGATGGTTTTTTGGGGAAATAAATTTTGTTTGCAGTGAATTTTGTCAAAAAACCAATAAAATTGTCATCTCCAATAACCAATACCTTTTCTTGGAGTCCCCAGCACAGCCAGAAAATATACCTTGGATGTGAAAATCCGAGGAGACCTTGGATGTTGCCGCCAAGGGACGCTCTATCCAAGGATTGGGTCCGAGGTAACAGCAACGGCCAAATTTTGCCTTGGCGGCATTCCTCAGGTGCCCTTTTCCTTGGGGAGGGCATTCGAGGACTCCTGGTACGTTTGCTGCCCAGGCAAATATGGGGGCAGTGCAGGTTGAAAACAGTTCAAAACCAATAATCTAGCGGGCCGTGTGGCTTTTAGGTACAGTTCTTTTGTATATTTTTTGTTCATACTGCATGTTTCATTGCAGCAACTTCACCTCACCTCAATCCTTGTTGATGAGTTGAAGGTGATGTATCCAATCAACAAGGTTGGTGATGTTTCTTGCGCCACCCACTCACTATAAAACTCACAGTGTCACTTTACTGGACACTGGCAGGAAAGTGAGTACCATCACCTCAAGCCAATATCAGTTAAATATCAAGCCAAAATCAACCCAATTGGCCCTCAGTAACAACCAAAGAATCTTCCTGATTGAATTAAAATAAAGTTCAGCTGACAGTCCACAAATCAAGTCGTCAGAATATCTGGAAGGTTTGAGTTATTGTTGGATAAGACACATCTATCATGACAAAAAATCCTTCTCAGTCTCTTCAAACTACCTTTGCAAAACAGAAATTCACAGCTCTTGAACTCATTGACCAACTTGAAAGTTGTCTAAACACAAAGTCAATTCAGATCATGTATTTCTCAAGTCCCTCAGGTTTCACATAGCAAAAAATGCTGAAGGCACAAGGAACTTACCGGAAAGGATTGAAAATTTGGACAGAAGGGGATGAGTCTTGGAAGAAAAAATGGCTAATTTCCACTGGGCAATATTTCCAATATCACCAATTCCTTTGGAAAGTGGTCTGGTAGGAAGGCCCCCTTATTCCCAACCAATCTTGCTAATCTTAATTTCCAAAACATAAATGTGGGAGAAATTTGCATTATGACACAAATAGGGTCTCCATGAAATTGCAGAGCTATCTGCGGTCTGTATTGTCAACTTGGATCTCAATTCATCTGCATGTAGTCAAAGGATGAACTCATGAGCACAACATTTTCATTTTAAGGGAAACCTTTGCCCATAATGTGTCTTGCAACAGACAGATGTCTTGCTGACAAGCAGTCACTTGTCCCTGACGGCTTTCATGAAAGTTGACAACATTGACCAAGTAGCCATTATGGAATAAGACTCTTCACAGAAGCATCCCAAATTGTCTCTAATCATATTGACCTGTACATGATATGAACTTAATTCAGAGGTTGAAATCCATGCATTTGTCTGTTGCAGAAGCAATATACAAACTCACTTTGGGGGTTGAATGAGCTGAGCAGCTTGTGTCATGAATGCTCTGGCACCCCTAACCACAAAACTGTTCATGAGATCCTCATCTAACTCAACTCAGTCCCTCATGCAGAGTTTTGACATACAAACAATGACACAGGCATGAGGGAGTTACCGGAAGAGAGTCAAATTTAGCAAAGAAGGTAGTTTGTTTGAGTCCAGGAAATCTTACATTGCCATCCCATCCAACTCCCAATTACCAAACTTCATAAAATTTCACAAAACATATCTTTCCCAGTAGGGGAAGTCGATTTACTGCAAGCTCAACCATAGCCCACACTGCATCATCAAGTTGTGGTTTGTTGTAGTAATTGTTCAAACTGTCAGAGCAGGGATGATAGAGTTCAGAAAGCAGAACTTTGAAACTATACAATCCCACAAATTGAGTTGAACCAACCTTCACCCAAGAATGCAACAGAATATCTTGGATCAAAGGAGAATCCCAAATTTGTTGCTCTTTGGGGTTTCACAATATGATGTGAAACAGGTATTAGGTTAAGAATAATGAGAAACAAAATTTAACATAACAAACAACATTAAGTGTTACACATGATAATGACATATTAGAAAATGAGATATGAAATAATAAATTTGAATGAAATGAAAACTTCAACATCCCCCCTATTTCAAGATCATTTTGAAATCATGTTATTCAATTTGAGAGCATGAGTAATAGCTTGAGGTCCTCAAGGTTTTGTTGAATGATTGGCTAGCATTTCTTCGCTTGGAATATGATGAATTTTGAGTTGATTAGATTGAATGAGTTCTTGGATATAACAAAATTGTCTGTCAATATGTTTTGATTTTGATTTTAAACTATCTCCAGTAGCAGTAAAAATGGCAGACGTGTTATTGATGTAGAAGGAATTTGTTTCTTCGAGTTGATGCATTATATCAAAGTAGAAAGACCTCACCCAGGCCATGTGTTTGGAGCATTTGGTTGCAGCTAGATGGTCAGCTTCAGATGATGATAGTGCTACTACAGATTGCCTTTGTGATTTCCAACATACAGACCCATTTGATGATTTGACAACATAACTGGTCACCAACTTTTGAGTTAACAAGCACTGAGAGAAGACGGAGTCAGAGTAAGCTTGAGGTTCAGGAGTCCCCCCATTGTATTTGATTCCTAATTCTTGAGTCCCTCAAAGATATGGCAAAACATGTTTAGCCGCAGTCCAATGTGATACGGTCCATGCTGAATTGTATTTTGATAATTGTGAGACGGCATAGGAAATGTCGGGACGCGTGCAAGCAGAGATCCATTGGAGACATCCCATAAGTTCTTGATAAGGAATGTCTTCGGCTTCATCAATTTCTTCAGGTGAACCCGGGACTAGAGTTGTCTTTTGTGGTAATGGAGTTTTGACTAACTTGCAGTTGACCATTGCAGAACGTTTGAGACATGATACGATGTAATGAGGCTGAGATATCTTAATGTTTAAGCCATTGTCAGAGATGTCAAGCTTGATGCCTAGGTAAAGTGATGGTTTGTTGGTCCACTTTAGCTTGTATTTTGAGTCAATGAAAGTCTGAAATTTGAAAAAATAGATCATTGTTGTTGCAAAACACTAATGAATTGTCCACATGAAGGTGAAGAATCAGGAGACCCAGAGTACAGTTTAGCACATAAACTGCAGAATTGGATGAGACAGGGTAGATTTCAAAACCCGCAGTTGTTGCACCAAAATGTTGTTGCCAACACCGTGCTGCTTGCTTGGTACCATAAAGTGATTTGATCAGTAACCAAACTTGGTCATGTAGTGTTGAATGTGCAAAACGTAAGACTTGAAGGGCGTAAACGGTGTCCTTCATGTTTCCATGAAGGAAGGCAGCGACAATATCAAACTGGCGCACTTTCGTTCCTCGAGTTTGTCTGTTTCCCTTTCATACAGCAATTGATAAGAGAATGCAAAGAGAGTCAAGCTTGGCAAAAGATGCGTAAGTATCATTATATTCTAAGCCTTTGATTTGACAATTGCCTAAAACCCATCTAGCCTTGAAATGTACGACTCAGTTATGCTTGTCACTCTTTTTGTTAAATATCCACATCCCCCCAAGTACATTGGCTCCTGGTGGAGGAACTACCAGTTTCCCTACACCATGTTCCATCAGAGAGACTCTGAGAGTTTTACTCTTGTTCCATTGCATGAATTCAGGCCTGTTTGTCTGGTCCAGCCATTGCCTGAGCATAAGCTGGACTGTCGGGATCCAATCCGGTAGTTGCAGAAAAACCCCAATGGTCAGGGCAGATCAACTTCTTGTTGGTGATGATCATTGGTCTGAGCGCTGCTGTTGTTGTAACAATTTGGTGCTTGTCTTTGTTGCGTCAATCGACAAGGCGGAGTAGAAGGCTGTTTGGGTTGAGGAATTGTTGGTTGAACTGATGGTGGGGGAGTTTGTGTTGCAATGGGCGTCAGAACTGGAGATGGCGGTGATGGATCCATTGGCGCAAATGTCCTCTCTTCCTAAGTTGGTTGAGGTATTGGTGAGGCAGGGGGAATAACACTAGTAGATGCAGGGATTGAGTGAATAGATGAAAGAGGTGATGAGTTAACTGGACTTGGTAAACTCGGTTTCTCAGGAGTTATATGCATGTATGGGGAAGGTGAATTTACGGAGGATGCCGACAAATGAATTGACGGATCAGATGGAGTATCCACCATATCATGTTCACAATAAGGAGCATGCCAAGATTGAGGTGTGGTTTGGCTTGGCTGCACTGGTTGAGCAGTTTGTTGAGATGCTTGATCCACTTGTTTAGGTGCGTGAATTGATGCACTCAAAGGTATTTGAACTTTAGGATATACCGGTGATGGAGGATGAGATGGATTGCCCCCAGTTGTAGAGGATCTTGGAATCAGTTGTCAAGATTGATTGCCTGATTCCCTGAATTGTTGGTTTGGATTAACATCTTGAGTGGTTGAAGGAACATTTTCAGTGATAGGATTCTCCTCCAATTTGGTGATTTTTGATGGAGAGTATGTTGATGACAAATCAGTGTATTCAGGGATAAGGAGTTCCTTGGTGACATTAGGAGAGAAAGTAGGGTGAAGGCCGGGAAATATCTCCTCTTGGCCAACCACATCTCCGGTAACAAACACCCTCCCGGTTTGTTTATCCCACAACCTGGCAGTCCTGGCACCTTCTTTAAGTCCAATGAATATGAAAAGCCGGGCCAAAGCACCAACCTTAAATAAATGTGTTTGGTGAATTGCAAAACAGAGAGAGCCAAAAGGCTTGGGACGATCAAAGTCAAAGGGGTGGACATGTCATGGTAGAAGGGATTGGAATACTTTCAACGGTGATTCTTTTTGGAGTGCTGCATGGGGGGCACAGTTGATTTGAATAACACAGTACTTTGCAAGCTCCCCCCATAGATGTACTGGAACGCCAGATTGGATAAGTTGACTATGTATCCTACCAAGTAGTGTGCGTCCGAAATGTCCAGAGACTGAGTTTGCCGTTGGACGTTCAGACAGACCCCTCCCAATCTCAATTCCTACCTCCTTAAGGTATTTCAGGAATTCATTTGATGAGTACTCCCCACCTTGGTCCAACTTGAGCTTGAAAATTTTCTTTCCACACTTCTTTTCCATCAGGGTTTTATATGACTTAAAGGATTCAAAAGTTTCATTTTTAGATTTCAAGAGGTACATAGTACTGAAACAAGTATGGTCATCTATGAATGTAACAATATAGTGATAACCTGATTGTGTAGAATGGGGAATTGGACCTAATATATCACTATGGACAACATTGAGAACATTCAGAGAATGATACAAGGAAGATGTGAATGGAGATTGAGTAACTTTTCCCATTGCACATGCGTCACAGGGGATGAAATCTTTTCCAGTCAGGAAGATGGATTTGTTTTGCCAAAGAAAAGAAATCACCGCATCCGGATGAAGGTGTCCCAATCGTCTATGCCACAAACTTGCAACTTTCTCAGTATCACCAAGCAATAAGAAGGCATGTGATGATATGATTTTTAATTCATGGTTCCATAATCGACTACTGGCTTGGGGATTAAGACACATTTTGAGAACTACCTTGCCCTGCTGATCTGTGATGGTGCCAACAAGTTTGTCAAATGAAGCACGGTAGCCATTGTCACAGAATCAACCAATAGAAATGGGATTACCAGTTAATTGTGGTGAATAGAGAACATGTTTAATTGTGAGAGAATCAAGCCTGACTGTTCCTGTGATCTTTGCCCAGATCGCTCCATCTTGAGAAGCTACTCCAATGCTAGCTGGTTTGATGTGTTTGAGATTGGATCTGAGAGAAAGATCTGAGAACATGTGACATGTGGCGCCAGTATCACAGATGATGTATTGGTTGTCAAAACAGAGGCTGAGAACGCTTCCTCCCAATATGATACTTCTTCATCTGCTTCAGCCGGTGATTGAGTAAGTTGAGCAGTGTGAGTCGTATTAGAAGACTGAGGTTTGGAGTTCTTTTCTTGCCACTTTTGAGTTTGACACTGTTCATCCATGTGACCGGGATGTCCAAGAGAGCACTGAATGGAAGATTGATTTCCCAAAACTTCCTTCTTCTTTCCGGCTTTAGACTTGTGATTGAATCAACTTCAACCGGCAGCAAGAGCAGTGTTGTTGTTCAGGGTGGGATTATTGCGGGTGGCTTCAATCAAGTTGAGCAAGAGTGAGAGATTCAAAATTAGTGAAAAGACTCTGCACGAGTGGGGTGTAATCGGATGATAAGGATTTAATGAGAACAATGGCAATGAAAGGTTCAGAAATCTTAATATTGGGGGTAGATGATAGGTTGCTAAGTAAATCATTATGTAATTTTCTAAACTTGTTTATGTGTTTGGACAAGTTATCATCATTCATCTTGAGGGTGACAAGATCTGAGAAGATGTGAGCAGTGGAAAGTCCCCCCGCATTGTCATGATGTTTACATAGTAATGTGAAAGCTTCTCTAGGTGATGAAAATGTTCTAACAACCTGAAAATTTTCATCATCTATGGTTGCATGTATTGCCGCTAATGCTCTAAGTTAGTTTGTTTCGAAGATATTGACAGCTGCTTCATCACACTGCAAAGATAATGTATTTTTCCACGGTGAAAAAGGATTAAAACTAAGAATTGCAATGGTGTGCTTCATATTGGTCCAAAAAATCTGAAAAAATCAGACAAGTTGAACAAAAGGATTAAAACTAAGAATTGCAATGGTGTGCTTCATATTGGTCCAAAAAATCTGAAAAAATCAGACAAGTTGAACTGTGCTATGCTCTTCCTGTTGGGTAAGTCTGGCTGGCGTAAAAAAATTGAGAAACCCAGTTTGGTAACATTCAAGGTTTTCCTGAAATGCCAGATAAAAATGCAGAACTTGTTTGCTCAATTCAGCCACTGATAGTGACAACCAGGACCTGAAAAAAATGTGGCAAGTCAAGGACAATATC
>KZ138018.1:0-18110 GCA_002157035.1 Melampsora medusae f. sp. deltoidis
AACATGCTCAATATGGCCCTTGAGTTAGCCAAACATAATCCGGTGTATGAAGATATTGCATCTAAATTCTTTGAGCATTTCCTGTTTATCTCCGAGTGAGTTTGATTTCATATACACCTTGTTCCTTTGCCCTTTCTAAATATGTTGGCGGTCTTTGTGTCTGACGTGTTTTATCTCGTTGATCAGGGCAATGACTTTTGGAGATCCCAACGACGAGCAGTCGAGTTTATGGAATGACGATGATGGGTTTTACTACGACGCCATCAGTTGGGGAGTAGGCCACTCACAACAATTACCTGTGAGGTCCTTGGTGGGATTGATCCCACTGTATGCCACCTTGACGCTTGAACCGGGTGTCTTGAAACGATTTCCAGGATTCAAGAAACGTATGGATTGGTTCATTGAGAATCGACCTGAATTGGCTTCTAAGAATATCATTGCTAATATGAGAGGAGTAGGAAAGAATGAGAGAAAGTTATTAGCGCTTGCTAATGAGAAAAGATTGAAGAGTATTTTAGAGAGGATGTTGGATGAGACTGAGTTCTTGAGCGCTTATGGGATTTGATTGTTTGTGGTTTTCATTTTTTCCTTCTCGCCTTCTTGACTTGGTATCCAAGATAAACAGCTGACCAAAAAATAAATTAGGTTATTGTTGCATCACAAAGACAACCCTTACAAGATGGAAGTCAATGGACAAGAGTTCAGTGTTGATTACTGGCCTGCTGACTCAAAGAGCGGGATGTTTGGAGGCAATTCAAATTGGAGAGGGCCTATTTGGCTGGCAACGACGTTCTTATTGATAGAGAGTTTACAAAGATTTTACCAGGTAGGATCAGTCATTACAGTTTCTCTCGCTCCTTTGTCTGATGCTTGACCTTTCATCCGCTGGATCATTTTTTGGTACGTTGGCTGCAGTATTACGGAACAAGTCTACAGATCGAATGTCCTAAAGGAAGTGGAGATATGATGAATTTGGCAGCAGTATCGGACGAGATTCAACATCGAATCATTCATCTCTTTGCTCGGGATCCTGAGGGTAGACGAGCCTATAATGGTGGGATCGATAGATTAGATAAAGATCCATTCTTCCGTGATCATATTTTGTTCCATGAGGTAGGGTCTCATCTCACTCCTATCCTTTGTTGACCGATGAATTGAAACGAGGATTTTCTAGTTCTTTCATGCAGATACTGGTAAAGGCTTAGGAGCATCACACCAAACCGGTTGGACGGGTCTAGTAGCTTGGATGATCTTCCAAACTGGGTCTTCTGCTAGATTACCACGTACACCAAGAACCCCAAGATCGGCTGCTGATCATTATTTTGCTGAGAGTGTTCCGGCTACTCCGGCTGCTAGTGAGTATGGTAGTGAAATGGGAAGTGAGTATGTTTCGAGTGGAGGTCGTGCAGGTCAACAAGTAGGACCCGAGTTATCGCCTGATGAGGTAAGTTTACATTTTTGTTGGCTAGCTATCTTTTTTGAAGGAAAAGTGATGATTGATGTTTTTTTTGTTACTCGTTTGGGTTTAGTTATGAAAAATGTGTTGGGCTGTTTTTTGTAAAATGAAGTGTTTTCAAGAATTTCTAGTTCTTTGCATGGTTCATGTTGTTGTGTTTGTTTAGCAAAAAAAAAAGTCTAAATGTAAGATGAAGATGAAGATGATAGTTTTTTTTTTGATCGCTTGAGATTATCGTTTTTTTTTTCATTACACATAGAGTATGATGAAAGTTGAAAGTTTTTCTTTGATTCATATGTAAAAACAAAAGAAGGAAAAAAAATAGATAACAGTTAGAGATACAAGTTCAACATCATAGAGGGGGTTTTTTTATGAATCTTTTTTTTTGAAGAGGATCATGATGAGTTTCTTTCTGATTCATGGTTTTCCTATGATTGTAAATTTGACGTTTGAATTGCAGTCTATGTGTTTTGTTTTGTGACTTTGGTTTTGATTGGTACGAAATGAAGATTATGTTTGAATGAGATTATGGATTTGCTTGGTGTTGAAATTTCATGGCAAGTAGGACTCGGAACAAAGCTTCTAGAAACAAGAATAGGCCTCAAGAGGTGATTGTGAGGTGTGCAGCACGAATGATGCAAAAGCCATTTAGGTCGGGTGGTTATATCACTCCTGTGCTCTAGTTGTCCTTTTTGCAATAATACCTCATTACATACCAACTTGTGATCATCGTCTATACAGTCATTTAAGAAAATCTTGCAACAAATTCCCCGCCAATTTGGTCGGGTTTTGCGGGCAAACTTGAGCAAGCTTGTCTTAAATGATTGTAAAACTGTTGATGATCTCCAACTCCGGTTCTCTTACATTGTTATCTTCATTCTCAAAGTATGTATCAAGACACTTTCATCCAAAAGTTTAATTTCTATTCTACAATAGCATCTTATTTGCACTTTGTAATAAGAGCACCATGCTGCGATTCTAGCTAAACCTCCACATTGTGAGTTTAGCATAGATCACCAGTCTCAAACTTATTCTTTGAGATTGATGAAACGAAATGAGATGTGGTGATAAAAATCAAGGCTCCTGCTTATTTATTGTCTGGAACTTTTGATTTGGTACCTTTTTTTGTGGGTTCAAAATCAGATCTTGATGTTAGTGCCTTTTTGAAATTTCAAGCAATGGCTATGAAGTTGATTGTCTAAGAATCGTAAAAAGCACAGAAAGAGCTTGGATTCTAATATAAGTTTAATATAAGGCATTATGTATGTTGGATGATTGAAGGTGAAAGTGGATCATGATGAGATGTAAGGAGTGAGATTTCATACGTTTGTCACACTTTCAAGATCTTTGGGTTTTAAACATGAATAAATCACTTTGCATTCCAAAGACAGAATCACCTTATATTTCCATCTTCACATCTATCTTCAAGGCGTGTCTGAAATTTGAATATTCCCTCGTGTGGTGGAGAACAGCGACAGCAGTAATACTGGAAAAACACGATCAGGAGGACTACTTGATCAGAAGCATGAGTATATTATTATTATTGACCCATTTGCCTTGCTCAGCTGTCTAGAAAGTTTACCAGTCTAGCGCGAATAATTCACTGGACCGAGCCCAAGACCATATGGGTAGCAGAAGACAACAGATGATGTCTTTGACATCCTGCAGAGGTTTGAGATCTTTTACAGTATAGAGACATTCCTGGTTTCTTCATGAGCCACAAAAAAGTAAAATACAACATTCATTTGCGTAAGATGCTTCTTGTAGGTCTAGATATCATCTTTATAAGTACAAATGGGAATTGGATGATGTGAGATTTTTTAAACAATTTTCAATTTGAAGATGAGAACATTATAAGATATTTATTGGTGAAGACGTTATTTTTATAGGAAGATGACTACATATTGGTCATCAAGATTCTCTTGATTGTTATGTGATATCAATCTGAGAGAAATCTGAGTAGAGAAGATTGAGTCGATTTGAGATTGAGGGAAGAGGAAAGGGAGCTCGAGTATCAGAATAGTCAGGCCAGGTCAAGTTCTGGAAAAACATAGGAAATCATCAATCGGACATGGACTCAGTCTCCGGTAAAAAAAAACCAAACTCCTCATCATGCTCAAATGGATCATCATAATACCGGTGTATGATGACATTGATGTTGCCTTGTTCACAATGATCCTCCAATAAAAGTAATTGTTCCTCAACTTCTTCATGGTGATCGTCAAGATCGGGTCCCGGACAACCGCGAAGACGCAGTTTTTTGAGATGAGGCCAATTCCCTTCAAACAAAAGACTATTTAGTGAACTACAAAACTCTAATGTCCAGTAGGTCCATTCAAGATAGCATAAAGACTTGCACTTTTGGAAGCTGGCCAGTAAGTGTGCGTTTCCGCTACAAAGGTCCAAGTACGTTAAAGATGGGAGAGATAAACAGCTTTGAGGACTCCAACCAGGATCAATTTCCCCCATGTCACCAAAGCTAAGCGTGAGCTTTGTCAAGTAGGGTGAGATGTGCTGGATAATTTTGATCGCTGAACTGGGCAACAAATCACCATGATTTACGAGTGTAAGATCTGTGAGTGTTCCTGGCCAATCATAGAGACACCATTTTTCGTTTATATCTTCATTGAACCCTATATTCAGTCGTGATAAATATTCGAGTTTGGATAGATTGTATCCAAAGGAAGCATCACCGATGATCTCTTGAGTTCCGGAACTTGAATAGCGACGAACTGTAAGTGACTCGAGTAAGGGTAGGCTGTCAACAACTTTTGAACGAAGTTCCGTAAAGATTGCTGTTGATGACTCTATGGCCAAATGCCGAAGTTTGAGATTTGATAATAGTGGAATCAGGTCTAATAAAAACCCTTCTGTCTCATCTTTTTCTTCATCTTTTTCTTCCTGACAATAATAAAAACGCAGGTGAGAAAGGTTGGGGCATAGATGTATCAAGTCTTTGGCATTGTTTGGTGAGATCCATTTGCAACCAAGATCGGAATTGATGATAAGATTATCGTAGAAAGGATCGTACACAGAGTCACCAGGAGGTTTGCTGCAATTTTCGGAGAGACAAAGTTTAAGAGAGCGGACATGAGAGCCTCGTTTGAGAAGGATATCTTTGGTCCATAGATCTATTGGTGCTGGAAGATCAGTAGGAAAACTCAATCCCTGGAGATTGTAATGAGTGATTGATCAGAAGTGTCTCCTGGTTTCACGAGTTGATCTGAAGATGACTCACTTTCCATAGCCACGGTTCACAGCGTGTGTAGATTTCACGCGAAGTAAGTGAAAAGTTTTGGATACTGTTCAAGACTGGCAAGTTTCGGTGCAAGTAGGTTGTGTATGGCTTCCGGTCACCTGGACCTGTGATCAACACCTTGGCTAGGTGCTTTTTTCTGTAAGTTTTCACACGTTCGAGGGTTGCAATGCAATCGAGCTGTTCAAGTATCTTCTGAAAGACCTCAATAGGCAGATCCACGAGGCCTACAGGACGAGAGTTGTGCTGTAATTCCACTTCTCGAAGAACTTCTTTCACTCCATCAAATGAGATTCCGGTTTCTTGGCAAACGCGAGATTCGGATAGGTATTTGCCAGATGAGAACGAGTCACGTCGGCTGTCTGATAGACCGAGCTGAAGAAAGATATCGAGGATTGATTGTTTGGACCAGATGAAGCCTTGCGAGTCAAGATCATCAAATCGCTTTTGAATAAAATCGGAATGCTGGTCCACTGGCTCAGTCCTCTCGTGACAATTCGAGATAATCTGGCGCCAAAGTCCAAGCTGAGCAGTGCAATAGGAAGATGCCATCTTGTCCAACTGTGTTCAGGTGCTAGTCACTCGTATCTTCAAGGGGCTCGACGTAAGAAGAGGGCTAAGAAGCTATAAAGAGCTACAAATTGTCTCTCGAAGATCAATTCAATTTCTACCAAAAGTTTGGCGTTGAGAAAGTTTGACTGAGACAAGCTGATCAGGTCGATTGTTGGAATGTGCAGGCCCAAGGGTCAAGGGGCTTCGTCGGACCCTAAACGACAGGCGATGCGACGAGAAATGCTGAGAATACCACAAAGTCGATATCGATAGAACTTGAAGCAAGTATATGAGGTGAAAATGAAAGTGAACAGTGACCTTGGGGAACAAGAGTTCAGTACATCAACGACATATATAGCCCTGATGGGCCCGATATCTTGCTTCGAGGCTCTCTATATGGAACCAATCTTACCAGGGTACCACAGAACAAGATTGGGGAACTCCAAGTCTTCCGCAGGCATCCAACGCAAATTTGAAGATACCTTGTCTATGTACTCCAATTGGACGTAACAGTAAGATTATCAACGACAACATCGCTCCAGGCCTCCTCACTACATTTCAAAAAGAACGCTCTTATTTGGTGAAAAGTCAAAAATTGTCTGGAAATTCGCACCAAGATCGATGAAACATTTGGAATTTACAAGACCGTTCTCAGGATTTGGATTGATGAGTAGAGTGCTCCTCTTTGTCAATTTGAATTCAATGATATTATTATGTGCAAAAATTGGTCATACCATCATAGACCATCATCATTCTCACCTATCAAGTGTAAAGCTGTAGTACAAGTTCAATTTGTAAAAATGATTGAAGAAATTGAATATCTCATTCTTTCAGGTAAGCTGGGAGTTCTGTTTCTTCTCTATGATATTCAGTTCACTGAGCTGATATTTGAATCTTCCATCTGATAGCAATTCATTAGTGGATCGTTTCGCGTCATCATAAAAGGCTGGGTGTAGAGCGAGGTAATAGAGAAATTTAAAGATTGATAATGTCGATTTGAATCAGGAGACAAACAAAGGCAAAAATTCAAATGATGATAGATCAACTGAAATCAAGTGATGATATAAATCGAGAGAGGGAAGTAAATTTTCACAAAAGAAGGATGAGTGGTATGAGTCCCTACAAAGGATGAAAGAAGGCTGTAGCTATAAGACACAATCCTAACGATTTTTTATACGGAGTGAGCATCAAACGAATCCGGTCCGCCTGGTTAAGAATTTAGCTAGTCGAATGCGATCTATTCTGATGCATTTCTTGAATAACTTGTTGAACTTCACCAGTTGGTATCTCAAATTCTTGGCGAACGCGGGATTTGAGTATCCTGTTGACATCCGAGAAAGAGCTATGCTGGCTTTCCAATAGACCGAGTTGAAGGAAGATATCAAGTATCGATTCCTTGGAGCAGATAAATCTATCCAAGTCTAGTTTATCGAACCGCGTTCGAATAAATTTCGAAATGCTCGTCCACTGGCTTACAACCTGGGTGACTTTTCGAGACAATCTCGCGCCCAAGGTCAAGCTGAGCTGTGCGACCTGAGCATGGGATCTGGATATCGAATCTGAACTCGGCTTTATTCGGTTGTGTTTGTAAAGGTGCAACTTTGGCAAGTGGGCTGGGAAGCTTCGATGGACTACATACATTTTTTGACGAGGAATCTTGACAAAAGTTCAGGAGTGGACCAGGGTGGTGTGACACCGGGGGCATGTGGCATGCCACTGTCACGCGAGATGCGGCTGCCCTTGGTTCGTTAAAGCGCTGAGTTAGGCTGAGGAAGAATTGATGAAGAACTTTTGATCGAATCGTCTGAGCATCCCCGAATCATTCATACCGTAAAAAAGTCAAGATATCGAACCTTGGGACGCGATTTACCTCCGAGATACATTTCCCGAGACATTGAAGGCTTCCCAGCTCTCTTTGTGGAGCCAGATACAACCGACTTATACTTGGATATCAAGATGTCATCCTCTAGTCGGACAGCCCAGCTCTCACTTTGGCGTGATATTGCCTCTAAACGTCACCGTGGGACGAAGCCGGTCAACCAACATCTTGACTTCATTCAAAGTTGTTTTGACAAACTTGACTCGGAAGGTTTTCTTTGGTCCAAGGATTCGATCCTTGCAATCTTCCTTCAACTTGGTCTACCCGAAGGCCCACCTAGCGCCTTCTCGGCGGTCAATGAAATACTCGAATCTCGAGCTCTTCTAGGACTTGATACTTCATCTCGTGAAGTTAAAGAAATTATTCGAATTGAGGAATTACGATATAGACCTCCTCGTCTAGGTCTCATGGATTTGCCTCCTGAGATATTCAACAATATACTTGAAATACTCGATCACATGGCTAGGCTTGAGGGCGAGGAAATCGAGAATAAAAAGCAAAAAGGCATCGTGGTGATCTCGGAGTCAGGCAATAGAGAGCCATACAAGACTTATTTGCAGCAAAACTCACCAATTCTAAATACAATTCAAAGCTTTTCGCTTACCTCTCGTGAAATATATCAACGCTGTCGGCCATGGTTATGGCGAGTGAGTCAATTTACAATCAATTTGCTTTAAAAACCTCTTCACGATTAAACGCTGATTACAGTGTTCAGACCCTACAATTCCCTACTCGTC
The DNA here is from genome assembly GCA_002157035.1 of Melampsora medusae f. sp. deltoidis. Lineage (NCBI taxonomy): Eukaryota > Fungi > Basidiomycota > Pucciniomycetes > Pucciniales > Melampsoraceae > Melampsora > Melampsora medusae. The sequence continues at coordinate 7,881 of KZ138018.1, forward strand.
TACAAGCACCAATAAATTTGTGGACCGAAGATATTCTACTCAGACAAGGCTCCCTTGTGCGATCACTATCATTTGATCTCTCCACAAACTGCACTCAACCTGATGCGTTTGGGGACCGTGATCCCTTCTATGATAATTTGACCATTGACATGAGTTATGGTGATCGAGAGTGTATGTCACCAAAGAATGTTAAAACCCTGATAAATCGGTGCCCGAACGTCTCTGCGCTGAGATTGGCCTATGAACTCATTGGAGGCCCGGACGAGGCAGCCGGAGTCTCTGCTTTTCTACTAGACTTGGTCCCTCTTGTAACCAGTCTCAAGCACCTTCGAAAGTTGTCATTAGTAAATTACATGGACATGAAACCCACGATAAGGATTCCATCAAAACTCATTCCTGGTCTACCTCTGCTCGAGTCGCTTCGATGTGTTGAAATGGTTGTATCATCAGATCAAGGAAGACTCGGCGATGGTTCCTTTGGTTCTGATTTATCAAAACTCCAACATTTATCAACATTGCATCTGGTTGACATTGAAGGTATAGATGAGCACTGGTGTCTCTACAATTGGCCAAAAATGATCACCAACCTTACAATCAGCGGTTGTAGTGGAATATCCCCAAGCTCAGCATATCAAATCATCCATCACATTGCACCTTGTTTGAAAAATCTTAGGCTTATCTTTGAGCACGGGGATGGCAGTTGGGAAGTCGATCCTAGCTGGAATCCAGGACGCCGTTTCTCTCTTCCACTTCTGACTGACTTGGCGCTCTGTACCCGGAACAAGCACTTACTGGACAGCTTTCAGGAGTGTAAATCCTTAGGGTGCCTTCAATGGATCTACAAAACATCGGAGCATTGCAAGACACTGCGTGGAATTCTGTTTCGCCCTACTTGGCCTCAGCTCAAGGAACTGACTGTAACTCCCCACTATTGGAGGAACGGCGAAGACCACCCAGATCCTGACCAAGCGATTGAAGATGAATTGGCGTCATTTGAAGAGTATTGCAAACAAGCCAATATAAAAGGAACCATCCGCCGTCATTGTCGCTGATAGGCAAATCGTTGCCAGTAAGTGTAGATTCCAGTGGACCACCAGGGTATGAGCTCTTCTGATCAATACTTTACCATCTCTTTCTAGACCGTAACCTGGCCTGCCTTTACACACACTTGGACTCCTCTTCTTACGTATCATCAAATCTCATCTGAAAATAGCTGATAGATAAATCTCGGCGACCTTTGTAATTACTAAGAGTCAAGATCTCAACAATGATTGAAATTCATCAATAAATTCCATTCTATCTTTACCTTATATAACCAACATGATACCGTGCTAAAAATAGGATAACTTCAAGCTCAGACAGAATCTAAATCACTACCCAAAAACTCACTGAATATGTATTCTAGACTCGAAACCACACCACATTTCTTATTCCTATCTCTGCCTGAACCTTGATTTCACCCATTCTGATCAATTTTTGGTACATTGACAGTACATTATCACAAGAATCTACAGATTGAGTATCCTAAAGAGACATGATGACTTCGTCAGGAGCAGCGGATATGACTCAACAAAGAACCACCCAATTTTTTTGACATGGTCCTAAAGTTAGAATAGTATGTAATCATATGAATTAGAGATTGGACCTATATCAATTCTTTACCAAGTAAGTTTTCTTTAGATTCCATTTGTTGTTGGTCAATGAAATTGAAACAGGGATTATGAGTTTCTTTGTGCAGATACGGGTTAAGGACCATCATCAAACTGGTTGGACAGGTTCAGTAGCTTGGATAATTTTCAAACTGGGGTTTTAGCTAGAGTGACACATACTACCAGGTCAGCTGCTGATCATCCTTTTGCTGAGAGGATTTCACCTACCATGACAGGTATTGAGTATGGTTCCAACATGGGAAGTGGATCATTTGATAGGGAATGCTGCAGGAAATTGAAGCTGCAGCTCATTATTGACTGATGAGGAAGTTTTCATCTTCATTTTTTAACTTATGTTTTCAAAGGAAGTCTATGGATTAAATATTATTTTTGATTACTTGTTTGGGTTTAGATGTCAAGGATTCTTTGAGCCACTCATTCAATTGAAGAATGATAGTATTGTTACATGGTTCAAGTTGTTGTGAGAGTTTGACAAGAAAACTAGCAACATACAAAGTAGTAATTGGAACTATTTTTACACATAGAGCATGACACCACAGGAATCAATAAGTCTGAACCCTGATTGAAGAGAGTTGTGGTGACCGGGTTTGCAACTTTCTTCAATTGCAGGTTTTGTTTGCCATTGGTTTGCTGACTCCCCTTGAGTCGGCATACGATCATATATAATTCTGGAGACCACAGACCTGAGTCACACCCTTTCACCTTTCTTCCCCATACTCACAGCTCAGCTTTGTTGACCCCACCATTTCACACCTGTATCTGGCCAATTAAACATACCTCACCTTGATAGCTGCTGTGTCTCTTGGCCTCTCACTGTTCTCTAGAATGTCCAGGAACCAGAGGAGTAGATATAGGGAGTTGTACTTAAAAATAAAGGGTCTAAGTTTGATTGGGGATGGTGATGATTTTTTGCATACTGAGGGACAAACAATGGTAAGAATTTGTGGGGTGACTGATGGAATTCTGCTGAGTGATACACCTCCATACATATGAAGTTGGATCTCATGATGTAGGGAATCTTGGATGTTGATTCTTGACTGAGGATATGCTGACTCAAGGGGAGTCAGAAAACCTATGGCAGACCTAAGGCAAACAAAACCCTAACTTAACCAAGTCCCTCCTCATTGCAGGCATCCTCTGTAGCCTATGTAGGAGGGACTTACGACTTATCCGTATTTTGGTACCTGAGGAGATTCTCAAAATCCTGATTTTTGACCCTTTCAGACTAAGATCAATAGTACTTCATTCACAGTGCACTCCTTGAGAAATCAGAATCAGCCATAAGATTCTCCTACATCTTGTACATAGTTTTCCAGGAAGAAAGACATCAGTGAATCTCAAGCTCTTGCTTTGATTGGAACAATAAAAGGTGTAACATTTTACTCTGTTTTGATTGGTTGATCAGAGAACTGTGGAGATGGTTGGAGGCAAAAGAAGTTTTGAGCCACTTTTGACTTGTATACACATGTGTATGTCCTGTCTTTGCATAAAGAAATAAAAACATAAAAAGATGATTTGAAATTTACCTTGAGGTCCTGTGGACCCCCAGCTTCAAGACCTCTTGAGAAGGATTTGAAGACGGAAAAGGAGAGAGAAGACTTTGCTCTACAATCTGCTTGCAGGAAATTGAGTGATTGGTTTGTTCAACCCTGTGTAATTGCGGATCAGAGGAAGCCCCTGCCAAATACAAATCTTATCAGGCTGAAATACACTGATAAGCTGAAGCGCCTGCAATGGGGAGGAACTCGGTTGACTTAGGCTCAGGTAAAGGTCAGAAACCAATTTCACAAACGTCAGCTTACCTTTTGGCAATGAGTCACCAGGAAAGGCAAAGTGACATTTCTCCCTGTGCCTTACCTCTCTGCCACATTGTTCTGCTACTAGTACACCAACAAGACAGAAGGCAAGACCAATTTTGACATAAAGCTCCATGGTCAAGGGGGACCTGTGGTTCGAGTAGATGAGATACAAGTGTGAAGTGGGCTAGGTTGATGTAGGTTGCAACCTGCAGAACAAACAGGTCAAAGATTGAGGGACAAGATATCCAGGGACTTGCAGGAATCTGGAAAGTGTCTATAAAGCCATCCAACTTAAGAGAATGATTGGTACATACAGACCCATGGAAGTTGGAATTTTAGAATTGCAAAAGGTTTTGCAAGTAAGGAGGGGTGCTAGACTTGTAGGTTCAAAAAAACTTTGATACAATCAATGGACTAAGGGTTTGTTGGGGGTTAAGTTCATTCCTCAAGAAGTTTTGTGAGTTCTCAGCAGAGATATGAATCCACAATTCACACTGTTTTATTTTACAGTATGGTACACAACCAGGTTTTGACTTTGATCAGAGCACAAAAATATTTGATTTTGGTTTGGGTGATAAGTGTTGACCATAGCATGAAAGAAATTCATCTGTCACTTTTTGAATTATAGTGAGGTCCAAGCATTTGCTGTGTGATACACAAGCAGAACATGAAAAACATTCATATATCAATGTTTTCACCAAAGTATCAATACAAGAGTCACAAAGAGTTATTTTTCAAAATCCCCAACAAATTTGTTTGCACCACAAAAATATCAAAATAAGGATGTGATCAACCTCCTACAATTTTGGAATGTCTGATAACTCCCAGCCACCTCAATACCTGCATTGAAGACAAACTAATCTTATGAGTTAGTATATGCCCAATGACCCCCACACCAGTGGCTGTATCTGATGAATTCACAATAAACAGGATAACTGAAAGGATAACATAATCTGTAAAGGAGTTATGGAAATAGAGTTCTGGCTACAAAGGTAGAATATAGATTGGTAGAATTTAAACTCCTAAAATGGTTTCATCCATAACTTCTGAACCTTCAGTTTACTTAATCTTAGAGAACAAACTTTTGGGATCCTTTAAAGCACGCCCAATGTCATTCTTTATTGGAACAGGGATTCTAAAGCTAAACTTTTTCCCGGCTTGTTCTTGTGAAGTAAGACTTTGTATCCACCAATTTAATAGCGCATGAACATACTGCATAGGTATATGTCCATTTTGACGTGTTAGCAGGCAATGGAATATCTCCTGAGGAGTGTCCAGATTATATTTTTTTACTGGTCTCAATTGGACCAGGGCACTGGCAGTCTGCATGATCAACTCGGATGGTCTGAACTTGTATTTTAACCATGTATTGAATTGTTCTTTGAGGAAACTCCATCCGCTCTCCAACACTTCATTTAGTACTTCCTGCTTCAATCTTCCTTCATATATCTTCATAAGGCTTCCTAAAAAGGTAAATGTCATCCTGGATCTTGCAGAATATGTTGCTTGCTTGATCCTTCTCAATGTGTGTGCCTTCTTTTGGCTAGAAGAAGAAGGGATCATGGAAACAGAACTGCCTTCCTTCTTGTAGTCCTCATCAAGCTTTTTGCACAGCTCATCAGTCAATCTTTTGAAATAATTGTCCATATCAACTTTGAGGTCTTTTGGCACATTTTCTACTCCTGTCGTTGTGATTCTTTCACTGAGTCTGAAGGAATATTCATTTGAGGTAGGGACTTGTTTGCCATCATGTATCTTCATCACAGATGATTTGAACTCTTGACAGTTCATGCAGGCATTTGTGTAGAATTGCTTCACATATTTCAAATCTAAACCCTTCAATAGCTGAAAGAAATCTCTGTGTATATTTCTTATTGGTTGTTCTGCAACCAATAGTGAAGAATGATTCATCCACAGAATGTGTATTTCCACATACAATGCATTTGGTATTCTTGAACCTCTGTGTATTTCCAAAAGGTACTTGACATTAATCATAGGGTCATCTGACCAAAACACTTGGTTAGAAACTTCTTTTGATTTGATCTTGTTGATCTCTTTCAAATTAATAGTTCTCCATTTTTCAAACAATGTTCTCATAAACTCCCAACCACTTTCATAAAGTTTTGATATATCTTTCCATCGAGGTTTTTTGTACTCAAAGACATACAGGCATCCCAAGAAGGGGATTGTTATATTGTCTTTTGCCCTTTTTATAATTTGATCAATGTTGGTGCGAGTTTCCTGGGACCTATTGTTCATGCGGTACATATCCTGCTTCAAATCTTCAAACCAACCAGGGATACCCTCCAAGGTTAGGTGAGATGATCCTATATGTCCAAATACATCTGCTCCATGAAGGCGGGGAATTCCACTTGAAGCCTTGCTAATCACAGCATTCCCATGAGTTCTGTCTACATTCACCTTATTTGAGGAATGAGTTTGTGGTCTCACAGCTTTTCCTTTTGAGAGAAAATCCTGAGATGTATTCGCTCCACAAAGGCGGGGAATCGCACCCAGAGGCTTGCTAATCACAGCATTCCCATGATGTCTGTCTATATGTACCTCATTCGAGGAATAAGATTGTGGTATCTCAGCTTTTCCTCTTGACAGAAAATCTTGAGTAGAAACTTGATGTGTTTTGTCTTGAGGCCCAATGATACATTGATTATCTATCTTTTGTGATTTCGAACCGCTTGCATTCTCTGTTAACCCATGGTGATCAGTATCACCAATGATCAAATTGCTGCTTGTCTGTTGGTTGGCTTTCTGCCACGTCTCCCTTTTTGATGACATGATACCCGGTGCTACGCAAAAAATTCCTTGTCAATCAGTTATATAAATCATCTTTGTTTGATTGGCAGATCTAGTCTGTGGTCAAATTACACAAACCTGATTTCGACAATGTCCTTCTCAAAGCATTCTCTGAGAAGAGATCTTCCGTTCTTCCTGGTGACAAGCTTTCAATACCAGTTGAGTGACGTATATTGCTATCTGATAAGTTATGTCCTGGTTTTGACTTGTTTGATATTTTTGAACTCTTTGAGATTCTTTCCAAGTTGTCCACCCTCTTTCTCTTAAAAGCCACATCTTTTGAAAGGGGGATCTCTTGAATCTTACTTGCTCGAACAGCGTCTGAATCAATCTTAGGATTCTCAATGAAAGATCTTTTGCCTGCACTACGTGAAGGTTTCAAGACTTGGTGACCATCACGAAGCTTTGGGTGAATGGTGTAGGTGCTGGATTTGCCTCATTGTCAATGTGGGTGAATTTCTGTAAGCGGACTGTAGGGATACTGGCTGGACCTGATGTTTTTGTTGGAAAGCAGTTTGCCTGAAAGACTAGAAGGTGTAAAATGAAGGCCCTAGAGTTGATCAAGACCATGTTGAAATGGATTTATTTGAAAGTAATCGAATCCTTACAAGCCGATTAATATTGACTCGTCTTATAACCTTTCAAGCTGTGCTTCAGGCCCGTCTCAAAGATCTGCTGCTCACACGCAGCGGTTTCAGACTCAGATCCATCTGTTTGTCGTCACATTCCAGAGCATGAAAAGTTAAGTCTACTGCAACCTTATCAAGGTCATCAGTTTGAGTAGATATTTGGTTTTTGGAGATACACAGTCGATTTGTGTCCATTGGCATCATTGAATGTTTGTGATTAATAGAGAGTGAGAAGTTTGTAGATTATGTGATGCGCTAGGAGTTGGCAATGAGATGATTGGTTGAATTCAGTTGAACAAACTCAAACAAACCAACAAAATGTACCAATGATGCGAAATGAAAACTTGCATTATTAATGTGATCTTTGAAGTTGAACCAAAGGCTCAAGCGCAACACTGGTAAAATGAATGTGAGACATATAACTCAGTTTCTGGGAACTGTACTTCTCTGAACTGCATTGTGTGTGACTCTTTATTTTGGCTGAGCTCTGCACCGCTTGCCCTGCTTCCCTCCATCACCATTCTATCGAATCATTCAATATCATCAACTCATCATATATATATCATCATTCAACCTATACTAAACGAACTACGAAATGCTTTCTCTTGCTCTTACCACCTGTGCCCTCGTTAGCCATGCTTTGGCTGCCGACTATCGAGTTCGTTCAACTTCTCATTCTCAATTCCAAACTTTTTTTCAAAACTAACATCTTACGCGTCTCATCATACAACAAATTTCCTTCATCCCAGGTTACGTTAGGTATCTCTCAGCTTACTGGACAAGTAGGAGTCGGTTTCGATCCTAACCGGATCTTACCTGTTGGTATGTCATTTTCAGTCAATTAGACAAACGTATCTTCAAAGTTGATTTACTGATTTGGTTACCTTCTTTGACCTTTGTTGTAGCTGGTGATACCATCACCTTCACATGGAGTGTACCTTCTTATATCAATAACCCGCCTACTGGCTCTTACAGTGCCACTCGTACGTCATCAAATCACTTATACCGTTTGTCGACTTATTGCTGACTCAATTAATCATCGTAGAGGGATCTTATGGCTCACCTTGTCAACCAATGGCGGGAGGATTCGATAGCGGACCTCGTACCACTGCACCTGAGAGTTCAGGCAGTGCGCCATCAATGGTGTTGTCAGTACTGCTCACTTCCCCCTCAGATTTCATCGTGAATTGATTTCGAACCTGATTTCCTTTATAAATCTTCAATACAGTCAAGTAAAAGATACCCAGGTTTGTTCTTGTTCATTTTTATCGACTTTCCAGCGTATGTAATCACGATACTCAATCTATGATTTTTTATCCAGCCTTTGTACTTTTACTCTTCCGTAGGTGATCAATGCAAGCAAGGTATGGTTTTAGGTGTCAACAGTGCTGCATCAGGCGATGGTAGTGTCGAATCCTACATCATTGCCGCCGGTGGTAATCCTTACCCAGACACAGGCAATTCAAGCTCTACGACAACTACGACTACCCCTACAACCACCGCCACGAACACAAGTGCGACCATGAACATGACTCATTCTACCACTGGTGCAATGAACACTACATCTAACAGTACCATGTCTCACAACTCAACTACCGCTTCTACTAATGCTCGTGCAAGTAGCGCAGCTGGTATCATGGTTCCTCAAGCCTTGATCTTCGTTGCTGGTCTTGTCTCTGCCCTCGTTTTGTAAATTTTCTATGATGGAGATCAAGGATTGATTGTGATCTTCTTTATTTCGTTGTAATATCTTGTCGTTTGACCTAGCATACTACAGCACGACTTTCCTTTTTACAACACTTGATCTGTTTGGCTCTTACTTTTTATGGATTGAATTGTGTAATGTCATTGACGAAGCTATCTTATCTTATTCGACCACTACGGAAGACTGTCTTCCTTGAGAACTTTTATTTGAAATTTAATTTGTGACTTGAAATTTCCCTTTGACAACCAGGTATACCGTTGTACAGTCACTTGCCCTTGAACATTTGGGCCTTTGACTGACTTTACGGTGCGGTTACTGATTTGATTCTGGTGAACCGCTGCGTATTCAGTAACCTGAGCTAGCCTGAGTTGCTTGTTTGTTGTGAAAGTTTGAACTCGACACCTTAAGTTGAACTAAGCCCCTCATTAAGGGCGCGGACCTGTGCGGACGCGGACGCGGCCGCGCGAGGGGCTTAGTTGAGCTTATTGGCACCTAGACTATAAGTCCCTCATGCTGAGACATGCAGATTCAGGTTGCTTGAATGACAGCTGACTCAGCATCAAGGGACTTTGTTAATTTACTATCACCTAAGTCATCTATGTACTATCGCCTCATCCTATGGGTTAGAACAAGGATGATCACGTATGAATAGGAAAAAGGAGGAACGGATCTTTGGAGCAACATCACTCCTTGTCCATGGACCATCCTTTCCCTCCTTGTCTATCTTTGTGAGAAATAAGTTGACACATCACATTATCTAGTTTGTCCGTAATCATTGTTGTAAATAACGTGATTTTGTACTGATTCCTTCACCAGGAAGGAACCCCAGTCATCTTTATCCTTGGATTGCCATCAATTAATATAACATTTGATCGAAGCAATAAAACTTTATTTGAACTCTTTTACTTACCAAATGTCCTCTTTGAAGCCTGTCTCATCTCTCTTACAAGCTTACTCAGTCTCATTAGAAATTCAACGCATACTTCCTGGAGAAGTTATGATCCTTGTTTTACATACTTCAATCTTTCCTCATCGACCCCAAAGTTCCAGGGTTTGAGATATAACATGGGTTGAAGTCTTACCCCGTTACACCTTTCATTTCTCCTCACACCAAAACTTACCAAACTCTCACTTGCCTTTACAACTTGATATGTCACATAAGATTTGTCTCGAACAATTGACAACTCATGATCAGCTCATCTCAGCCCGTCACTGTTGATGAAGTTAGATGATGGCTCAGTGCTCATAAGCTCAACACCTAAGTCTGGCTGCTGAGGACGGGGAAAGCCGGGCAGGCTCAGTGTTCCAATTTGGTCTGGCCAGAAAAATCACTGTTTTTGAGACACTTTTGCGTGAGATAGTCATTTGATCGGGGGTCAATCCTGGCATGTAGGATCAAACAGATGATGTAGAGACGTTTCCAGGTTATCACGATCATCTTCTTTCCCTAAACTTATCAAAGTCCCACGCCCGCCTCGCGAGGCTTAGCGAGCGAGGGACTTAGGACAAACTNGTACAAACTCATTGCTCAGAGTTGAGCATTTTGCAGGAGAGCTCCTTGAAATCCCTCTACCGCCTTTTCCACCAAGTAACGGAAATCTGGACCCAAGAAAAAA
>KZ138020.1:0-11599 GCA_002157035.1 Melampsora medusae f. sp. deltoidis
CAAGTAGCCAGAAAGAGTCTGATAAAGATGAAATCAAAGTTGAATTCCCTCTCAATGCTTTGAGGATATGAATTCAGTGTGGCTATATGTTCTTACGTGTTGATCTCTTGATGTTTGATTCTGAGATTTTCTCTTCCTTGATAATGAAACTCCATGTCACAGATACACCAAATGAAATACATCTAATGCGCCAGTGGCGCTTAAACACACCTATTTTCCCAAAAAACACGCCAGGGCGCGCCTTTTGTTTTAGAGATGCACCCCCAACCTGAGCCTCAGTGTCATGTCTATGCTCAGGCTGGGTGTGTGTTTGCCAAAAATGCGCCAAGAGATGTGCCTTGTGCCTTGGCGCGGGGCGCGCCCCAAAGCTCCAGAGAGCTAGTTGGCACGCCCAAAATTACTATGGTGGGTTTAGCTGGTTTCTGGGATCAGTTGAACTCAAAATTGCACCATTATTAAATTGGAAATCCCAAAATCACACATATACCTCAAGTTGCAAGCCAGGAGAAGCAGAGCCAGGAAGTCATTGGGTGAGTTTTGCCTTCAAAACCCTTCAAAAGACAACCCTTGCAGGGAAAACAGTTCTGTTTACCAAGAAAACACGCCCAGGGGCGCCTGGACACCATTCCAAAGCCAAACCTAAGTCTATGCATTACAATAACTTGAATCCCTATCCCCCAAACTTAACCAAGTCCCTCACTGGCAAAACAAGTCCTCTCTAGCAAGGGACTTACAGGTCAAGTCAAAAAAATGATGTGAGATTGGCCAGGGCCTTTATCCAAGAAATGGCCTCATTATAAAACTTTTTTCTACAAAATAAAGCCGTTCTCATCCCATTGATAAAATCCTTGCACCAGAATTTTTCCATGTCTGAAAACGCCGGTAGCTCATGAATCGGTTCTAGAGATAGTATGGAAATTGGGTTTTGAACATTACACCAAAACTGAAGTTTCAGGCCCTGAGTAATACAAATTCCAGGGACTCCTGATGCTGAGCCCTCAAGGACTTTTGGTTATATCTTTGAACGAACTAACACCATTGCAAGATCAGGATGTGTGAGTTTGTAGAGGAGACTTGTGCTCATGTTTCACATGATTGAGATGAGAACGACTGAACAGTGTAAAAACAAGATTTATAATGAGGCCATTTCTTGGAGAGATACCCTGCCCGTCTCACTCCATTGTTTTGACTTCACACAAAAGTCCCTTGCTGGGGCAGACTTGTTTTGCCAGCAAGGGACTTGGTTAAGTTTTCCTATCCCTCCCCTTTGAAACATGACCCATGACTCATGAACATAATTTCAGAAGGTTTGCGGTGGGGGACCCAATCGGTAGCATACTCAGTGCTTGGGTCACAAGATATGACTGAACTTCAAATGAACCCACCAATTATGCTTTGGATGCAGGTCTGATCAACACCCCATCAATTGTCTCCTTTTAAACCTTTTGATTTACCCCTTTAGAGCATCACCACCGGGGCGTGTAAAATCTTGGAAAATCAAATGATACAGGCTGTATTCACGTCGTGTGGGAAAATATCCAAGCCACCAAACCGTGGAAACAGCCTGTACGAGTTTCACTCCATGTAAATTTTGACCAGGAGAGTATGGGAATTCACTCCCAACACCTTCCCAAATAGCCCCCATTCCGGTCCTGACCTCCAACATTAAGCTTCTTCCGGAACAGGCAAACCCTTTGAATCTTGAATTACCACAAACAATACCCTTGATCACTTCTACCTCCAACCACCAATCACTCAAGCTTATGTAGATTACAATCTTTCTTTTGCAGCAAAGCCATGACCGTGATCAAAGTATCTTGACTTATCAACCCTCCATTGATGTTTAAATACCCCTCATTGCACCAACAATCATCTACTTTGGCCAACAATACTTTGCGATTGGACAAAATCTGCCCGTGTAGATTGATCTTTCTTGCTTGTTTGAAGAATGTTACTCATTTGTCAGGGTATCTACCAAGATGGTACGTGTCTGCATTGCTCACTTTGTGCATAAAAGCCTCACACATAGACTGATTTTTTATCATTCCTCATCCTTGTCTTGCTTTGTGAACATCTTTGTTGTCATTCATCTCTTTACCTCACTTATTTTTAGTTTCCTTGCCACTGGTCGGATCCTATCCGTATGTCCACTGTCAGATGCAAACATGCGACAGATGTGTCTGTCTGCGTCTGACTCACAGAGACTTTTCTCAAAGTCCACTCACAGATGTGTCTAAGCCACAGACACGTCTGTGTTGCGCACCTGCTGACACGTCTGAGCACCCAAAGTCCTTGAAAATTTCAAAGGCCACTACTGTTCTTACACAGACACGTCTCTAGACATAGCCCTACTTTCCTTCATCTACCCTCTCCAAGTCTTTTCACATCTTTTCATCTCACGTCTTGATCCACAAACATCTTGATCCCTCAATTCACAAACCCCTTGATCCCTCAATTCACAAACACCTTGATCCCTCAATTCACAAACATCTCAATCCCTCGATCCACAAACACCTCGATCCAAAAACCCCTTAATCCAACAGCACAATCAACACACATTACTCCAAGTCATCTTATCTTGTTTCTTCTCAAATATCAAATTTCAGCATCACTACCAATTTGTATACATCAGTCCGTAGTGGATGTTCCCTTGCAGTTTTAGTACTATTAGATGCTCAATGAAAGTAACATACTCAACTCGCAATCCCACAAATTGCTGGTCAAGCACAAGATGAAATCTCAGTTGGTTTGGTACAAGGTTCACTTTTTATTTAATTTCATTTACATATATTGATTGGTGTCAAGATCACAAATGATGTAATATAATGAGAATGAGTGATTTTGAAAAAAATCGTTAACAAAAGTGAACAAGAGCAGAAGTGGAATCTCAAAGACAAATTTTGTCGCTTCAAGATTAGCTGTCAAGTAAGCAGTTGCACAAGCAACTAATCATACAGTAAATTTGAATTATGGATTCCAAAATTGTATACTTCACTGTATTAATTGAGTCTGAGGTGACATGATCATTTGATTTAAAACACTTGCCATGTGGTTGAACAACTACAATCATGGATCAGTATTGGATTGTAAGTCTAGTCTTGCCCTCCATCTGTTGACTTTCCATAGACTATGATTTATTAATCTTGTGTTTATTTAGCCACTGATAATCATCAAGAAGGGTGTGTTTGGCAATTGCCTGATGGCATCAATTCCTCTGTCATGAGACCTCCATTGCAAAATTCTGGATACATCGGTTTGTTAATTTGTTTTTGAATCTTCAGTTTTATCAAACTGCGCTGATGAAAACACACTATCTTATGTTTGTGATGTCGAAGTTGAACAGACACCTGCTTTAAACCCCCCAAACAAATGGTATACGGCACAAATGGCTTGACCTCCTCAGTCGAATCGACTTCCTTATTCCCCTCGTTCTTTAATTGACCCCTCTTCCAATTCTCATCACATATTGGCTTCATCAGGTCACGCATTGGCCTTGTCAGGACCTGCTTCATTGGTGCTGGCCACACCTTCTTCTGGCAAATTGGGACCCCCAACAGTGGTCAAACGCAAGCCTTACACGCAAAAGTTGAAGGCTTCCGCTCCAATCTCAGATTTTGTACCTATCACTCCCACCTCAGATCCTGTTACTCTCACTCCGGCTCTTGCCAATGACAACAATACGGCTGGACGCAAAGGAAACTTTAGTCCAGACAAAGACATTCAGTTTTGTCGATCATGGTTGAACATTTTGCAAGATCCGCTAGTTGACAACGCTCAAACATCAACAACCATGCGGTTAAAAATCACAGAAGACTTCAAGAAGTACAGGCTACTCCACCCCACCGTCATCAAAGACCCAAAAGCTGATATTGAGCAATCAGATGAGTCACTTCAAGGCCGTTGGCAACCGATCAACAAAGCAGTCAACAAGTTTGTTGGCTACCTGTCAAATGTGAAGAATTCCCACAGCAGTGGCAAATCCACCCACAATATCAACACAGATGCCCATCACAAGTATCTGGTGTGAGAGGGTCACAAGTTCAAACATGTAGGCTGCTATACTGTGTCGTCAGCTGCACCTAAGTGGACCGACTATAACATGGATCTTGCTCAACAAAATGCTCCCAAACCACCATCTGGCTCTGTCATATCTGTCCGATCATCTTCTTCGCCAACTGAAGACTCCAATCTTGAGGTTATCTTGTCTGAATATCATAATCATCCTATTGGTAACAAATTAGCAAAGAAGGGGAAGCAAGCTAAAAGTATTTTATCTCAGGTGGCTGAGAGCACCAAGGTGATTGCAGAGGCGAGTAAGGCAACTGCCTTTCACTCTAAAGTTCAAAGCCAGGCAGTGGATTTCCTTACAGATGATCTGGTGCTCAAGACCAATACTACCAAACTCAATGGTGCAATCAAGTTGTTCTATGAGCAGAAGCAGGAAGAGATATTGAAGAAGTGTATGACTAAGACAGCTACAGAGTAGTTTATCAATACCTTTCTTTTTTATGTGTATATTAGTTTCTTGTAGTATATCATTGTTTCCTCAGTTGAAAGTATTGATTTATAGGTTCACCAAAAAAATGTCTACAAAAAAAATTTCTTTCATGTACCAAAAAATTGTCTACAAAAAAATTTCTTTCATGTATCTAATATATGAATTTGCTTTGTGAATGATTGCATTAAATCTGTTTTGAGGCTTCAGGAAGAGATTTTATTGAAACAACCAAACTACAATGTTTATACGTAGACAAATGAACAAACAGTCCCACACAAACTCATCAATCATTGTTAAAAAACAATCTTGATCCTTAACTTTGAAAGCAAACAGATGTTGAACTTAAATCTGTTTGCAATGATGGAGGTCCAATGATTCAAGATTCAATCAATCATTCATCATTTTTAATGGTTTGATTAAAAAAGGTCAATTTTTATTGAGAACTGCATACAATCAATAAACAAATTGACAAATTTAAAAAAAACATGGGAAGGTTACCTTTAGATCAATTGATTAAGCAGCATCTCTGTGTAAGTTCCAAAGGTGATCAACCAGGTCATCCTGTAGCTGAAAATGTATACAATTATCTACCATTTGTTGTTGAAGCGCAAGGTATCACTCGTATGGAGCCATGTCATCTTGAGGATGTAGCACTTCTGCGATAGGCACAAGGGGGATTACCTTGTGAAGCCCTTCATCTTGCTCATCCTCAACAACCATGTTGTTGAGTATGACACATGCCAACATTATTGTCTTCATTTTTTTTGGACTCCACATGCGAGCCGGTCCCACCACGATTGCAAATCGTGCTTGTAAGATTCCAAAAGCACATTCAATGTATTTTTGAATAGCTTCTTGCATTTTTGCACAAAGCTGAAAACAAACAAAACGTTAAAAACCAAACCAATTGATTTGTGGTTGAAAATAAAAGGGAATACCTTTTTCTTTTGATCTTGTGGACCTGATATGGTTTTCACAATAGTGGCCCAATTTGGATAGATCCTGTTGCCTAAGTAGTACCCTTTATCATATTGATGGCTGTTGATTTCAAAATTACAAGCCAGTGCCTCCCCTCTGCAAAGGCGCTCAAAGAGTGGGGAATGATTGAGAACATTTAAATCATTGAGAGAACCAGGTACTCCAAAGAAAAGCGTGCCAAATCCACTGGTTGTGCAATGCCACAGCTTCCAAGATAATGGTGGGTCCTTCTTCTTTTCCTTTGAATTGACCACTGAGTGACTTTGGACAATTTTTCCATTGCCAATGCATACAATCGAGTGATCCCAACATGCCAGGGAATCCTTGATCTTTGTTGATAGCAAGAAGTCTTGCGGTGTCATCTTCATTTGGTTCGCAAAGGTACTCTTCTCCAAAATAATCAACAACTGCTTGACAAAAACGCATCATACTCTCCATTGATGTAGATTGCGCCAATCAGAGGTTTTCATTGTTCATATTGGCAGGTGTACCATACGCAAGCATCCTGATAGCGGCGGTGCATTTCTGTAAGGGATTGAGACCAAGCCGGCCATAGTCATTGCGCTTTTGAACAAAGTATTGATCTTTTTGTGTAACTCCATTGACAACTTGCAAAAACAAGTGTCGTCCCATTCAATATTGACAACGGAAAAGTTCATCATGATATTGAGGGTTTGGTGCAAAGTAGTCATTGAACAACCTCTCATGGCCTTCTTCACGCTCTCAGTTGATGTTGGGGGCTGTCCCTGGCTGGATTATGTATGTCAAAAAGCAGTTGTACCAACCACGATTAGAATTTTTCTGACTTTCAAACATTGAAGAGCAGCCCTTACAGGACTTTTACTAACTATCAAAATGGAATCACAACATAATCTTACTGGTTACTGCAGGAATTTGATTTAAAAAGCAGTCTACGCAAGATTTATACCAACTTCTGAGAAGCAATTTCTCCTATCCTATCACTCTACTTTTTGTTGCATAGTTTTTGGTAACTCAACTTCTTCTTGCACTCCACCTGCAAAAATCAAACTTAAAAAGCAGCTCTTACAAACCTTATACTAACTCTTGAAAAGCAGCATTTCTACAACAAATCATAAATATTAAACACAAACCAGGTTCGCTTACAACACCTGCAAAAATACACCATTAGCACAGTTTTGAGTTTTGCACGTTGGTCAAAAACCTGTCACTGCAGATCAATCCACACTTGCCATCAACCAAAAATCTATGCTAACTCCCAATCCATGAAGTATTTAGGACTATCCAAATTATACAGAGTGCATCGTATCACGCCAACACAATGGTGGTTTGCTGAAAGCGCACCTCACATCTCACAAGACCCATTTCTTTGAGAATCTCTCACGCTGACGCAAGCCACAACCGTTGGCTATCCTATGTTGTATGTGACTCACCATATCACGGAATCACAAAATTCACAATGTCAATACCAACTTTACCCACTAATCAGCACTTGCCCTTGAAAAATTTTCCATGATACAATCCCAATAGGAGTCTCACTCCAATCCGCACTGACGTATATCAATACCACCAATACTGGCCTATACTCCATACCAAATACCATCTTAGTGCGGCTCTGACCACAATCAATACTAAACTTGAGGATCTTGAAGTTGTACGGTTCTGATGCTATTACCAATGATAGCTGTATTGTAGGTAATTAATACCAGCAGCAATATTCAAATGTGATTATGACTATCAAGTATATTCGCTCTAATCTCATCTATCCATGCCTCAATACGCATATCATTTAACTTGGAGACTTGCCGCGATCCATCCCAATCTTGAGATAGTTCAGCCCAGACAGTTGTGTTGCAAATCTTTCTTGAGTATCTTCAAGTTGAAAGGCTCCTAATATATTCCCAAACACAACTGGATGGCAGGTAAAGAACACTGGCATCACTAATATATTGTGATTCTCACTAACCAGTGCGTTTGGTCCACTTTCATGTGTCCATAGTTCAATATTTGAATTGTGTCACATGTGCCTTGACTTTACATCACTTTCATCACTGGCATACCATAAAATATTCTGTGGATCGGTTGCTGAATCGGTTCCGTTTTTGAGTGATAATTTTTAGCACAAATTAGGATTTGGCAACAACCAAGGAAATCTAAGGCAATGCACGTTCTTCTTTCATTGATTGGTACAACCTTGGGTCTTGAAGGGTTGCCTCTCATTGTGGATGTAACAGGTCTTAGTAGCTTACCTCGCCGCAAAATCCCAATCCCAACTCAAGTGTAAACCTTTAGGTATATACATATCATAAGCAAGATGGAACAGTTGTTTATGTTTGCCCTCAAGTCTCTGGAGTCAAGTACGTTTACTGCTCCTCCATAGTGCCAAGCAAGTTGATCCTCTGATCAATGGATCACCTTCTCTTTCTTTTTGGTTGCTCCTTTATGCACTCGGAGATGATGTGATTTATCTGTGACTGAAGCTTTGTAAGTAAAAGTAAAAATCAAATGATCTTTGTTTTCTGATCAGCATCCTATTCTCTCCTGCCATTGATCCAGGGGTTGCTTTTTCAGCTGGAAAGAAAGGTAAAAAGGATCAGGTTATTATCAGGTGAGCTTGGGTTGTGTATGACAAAAATTTGAATTTTTCTCATCATGTCTTTTACCCTACCCGAAGTCTATTCAGGCTCACAGGATAGTAAATTAAGTATCACTTTACATACCTTGATTGTCTTGACCTCTTATAGATTAAGAAAACATCTGCTAAGAGTACATTTGGTGTATGTCCTATGCGTAGAATCAAGTCTCATTGGAGTACCTTACTGATCTCAAATTTTGCCTTTTGATTGGGGGATTCAAGCAGGATCAATCTGTATTGCTCAATGTGTCTCTTTACTTTTGTTGAACTCAACTTCAAATTTAATTGAATCCGATTCAAAATCACATGAAGTGACAGGTGAATCTGGGCACGGTCAGTCTTGCAATCTCTCTCAATACATATCATCTGTATCTGAATGTAGCGTATATATTCTCACTAACCATCCAATGCCAACCTTCAGCTTGGTGGGAATCAAAGCCGAGACACCATTCATATCAGGTTTCCTTGCTCAACTGAAAACTTCTATGGTGGCATCTAAACAGATATACATTTCAAGTGAGTAGATCTTTTGCCTTCATTATGGGACTCATTGAGTGATCTTAAATTGTCTTGATTTGTAGATTTCTTTTTTTTGCAGTGAATTAGATCTGGTGAACAATTTGAACAATAGCTAGGAAGTATTCAACCAGATCATGAATGTAAGCAGTCTTTGTTCTTTGATCTTAAGCAAAGAAATAGTTTGTTTGATTAGTGTGTTGAAATCATTTCCTTTTTATAATCAATGATACACACAATCACCCACATTCAAAGACACTAGCCAACATACCAGGAGCACAACGTCTCACAGATGAACAGCAACAAACAGTCATTGACATGTGCAAAGGAGGTGCTAGTCCCTCAGTTATCGTGAGCACACTGAAAGTTTCAGACCCTACTATCCTAGCAACACCACACAATATTTACAAAATCAAGCAAAAATTTTGTAACAAGATCCTGCAGCACCAAACATCCCTTGAAGCTCTATTCAACAAACTTACAACTGAGGGTGTATATCATGCTTATCAGAGAAATTCTGAAGGGTCTCTCACCTGTATGTTCATTGCTCCAGGAGTTTGTGTATTAAATGCACAGGAGCTCACCACTTGCGATGTTCTCTTAATGGATTCAACCTACAAGAAAAACAAGCAAGTTCTTGTCTCCCTTGTACCAAAAGATGGACTTTAGCTGATTTTGTCTCTTGCTTTTTTATGTAAGGTACCATATGCCACTCTTGCATATTGTGGGAGTCTCTCCAACACACAACTCCCTCTCCTTGGGCTTTTTTTTATGCAACAAGAAATGGAAGAACACTATCAATGGGCTTTGGAGCACCTGAAGATATGCTTTGGTTCTCAATTGACCAAGCTAGGTGCTGTTGTCACAGATTGTGACCTAGCAGTCATGTGAGCGTTAAACAATTTGTTTCCGCATGCCAAGAACCTCCTTTGCATGTGAAATATTGAAAAATATCCTTTCAAATGTCAAGAAGGGCATGTCAGATGAAAATTGGGACACTATCCTTTCTGAGTGGCAACTTGTATGTAATTCAATCTCACCCAAAAGCTTTGAAGACCAACTAAAAATCCTCCAATCAAAGATCACCAACAAAGCTTTTACCTATCTAATGAAAACCTGGATCCCATACAAAGAAATGTTTGTACTTGTCTGGACCAAAGATGTCAGACATTTTGGTCATACGGTCACGTCTCGCGCTGAAGGGGCACATGCAAACATCAAAATCTTGATATTGGTCTCAACTGCTGATCTGGCTACTGTATACTATAGGCTTGTCCTTGCTTGCGAGCTTCAACGACACAAAGTGTCTCAAAAGATTGACAACCAAAAATCTTACTCACTGACTTGTCTCAGAGCAGCCTTCTGGACCAATGTTAATTGTAAAATATCACACTACAACCTGGGTAAAGTAAGGCAACACTCTTCCACACACTGACTTTGCTCCAAGTCCAATTCATTAAACTTGTTGACTTTCAAAAACATCAGGTCTACAATGAATACCGGAAAGCAATCCTTCCCAACCACAACTCTACATGCACATATGTATTATCAAGCTCCCAAGGACTTCCGTTCTCTCATTTTTTGAAGCATCTCATTGATTCTGAAAGCAGACTTACAATTGACCACTTTGATCCTCACTGACATCTTCAACAAAAGCATCCAGTGGTTTCAATTCAACAAGTTAGACTCCCACCAGTTTCACAGCACATTCAAGATCAATAAACCCNCCGCCACATCAAAAGTGTCTTTTCAAGGACCGACTGGAGCTAGTTCTCCAGAATCCCTCTGAAACAATCCATGAGCCCAAGCCAATTCAAACTTGTGGACAACCTTTAAGAACCACCAAGCGACTTAAATCATGTCATGAACATGTTTCAGCCAAGCTCTTGGGTCCAGGTCAAAAATGTTGCAAATGTAAACAAACTGGCCATAGTTCCCGTACTTGCACTTAGCTTTGAATTTGCTCGATGTCCATCCTTAATAAACTACAATGAATGATTTGTTTTTTGTTGATTAAAATCACTCAATCAATTTTCTTTTTGTTAATCAACATCACTCAATTAATTTCTCACTACATATGTGATCTTTATCATCTGTGTTCACTCAAAGTTATTCATCCTNCACCATTAATCTAGACGGCCTTGGTGACTTGTTCCCTATCCCTTTGAACACTAAGTCGGAACCTTGATTCCTGACCACTTCATTCAACGTCGGTCCATTCAGAGGTTGGGAAATGGATCACATGACTGTGATCCATTCTTGATGAGAGGTCTAATGTGATCAAGTCAAATGATCAAATTTGAATCGATCTTGGCATTCAATTGTGTTTGAATGCTAGACTTGATCTCGGCATTCTATTGTGTTCAACTCAGATTACATTTCTAGGCATCAGATTTGATAACCCAGTATCAATCAATCACAAATAAGATGATTGTTCTACACTTAAAGCAATCTGAGGCTGGGATCATATTGTTGGTTGAGGCTGTCCAGTACGTAAGGTGCCACCGTGTCTGTGTAGCGTTCGCCGGTTGACAAGCACACACGACTTCCCTTTCTGCCTGAAAGGGACTCGGTGTGATCTCGTTGACAAGCGAGTACCACCCAGACACAGTGTGCTCAAGGGTACCTAAGCAGACTTAAGATTGGGGGGGGGTCTGAGTAGCAAACAGGGGGGGTCAGGATAGCGCAATCCAAGGCTAAATGTAGCAAGTTTGACAGCTTGCACTACCCCAGTTTTACTCTATACTGGTCCTTGTTGGACAATTCTTCCATAACACCTGGTGGTCAATAGCATTCTTTCAATACTCTCATTTCTTTATCTTTTGATGGATCAATAAATAGGTAAACAAACATTGTTTTGACATTCCCTTATTCAGTCTGCTTCAATTTTTTATCATAGCTGATAATCATCTCAACTCAAGTCACATACACAGGAAACAAAGGTCAATTTTCACGCGGGAAGACTGATTACACTTAATGTAGTTTCTGAGCAA
>KZ138023.1:0-15941 GCA_002157035.1 Melampsora medusae f. sp. deltoidis
AAGTTTGACTTATTAAATCTCGTTGATGAAGATAATGAAAAGATGCTGAAGAAGATAAGACTCGAAAATATCAAACTTCGGTTCGAGTTTAATTTAAGTGGACTTAATTTGAAGCTTAAGTTACATAAGTGTAACTGAGGTTTAGCTCTTTAAGGTGGTGACTTAAACCTATGTAAGTGTTGACTGTGTGTATGTAGAACATCGATCGATTCGCGTCCAAAGGATTTACTTTACCAATCGCGTCTTGACCACATCCATCCATCCATCCAACTTCCATCATCAACAAGAAATCAAACAACACTCTCAACCGAGTTGAAGAAAGTTGACTTAAAAACAGATAAGCAAGTGGCAGAAGGATAGTTAGATTCGGTAAAGGAAAAACAACTGACAAAATGGTCAGTCACTCAATCATTCAGTCAGTCTAAGATCATGTACTTCATCTTCATTCGGTTTCGATTTACTAATTGTCATTTTACTTTCATCTTTTGGAACTGTAGTCTGGATTTCGCGACGCAAACTTACTCATAATCTCACTTTCAACTCACTCTCACTCAATTCAAGCTGGTCTTGGTCTCTCTCCCGAAGCTATCCTACCGCCTACCCATTCTTCTACCACTGAGGTCTATATTCCTGAATCGCTACAGCCCTTCGATCCAACTCGAAGATGGTCTGACTATAGCCTTGAACCCAGACCTGGATACGTTGCTCGCTCTTTATTCACTGATAGTGGTGACGGTACTGGTCAATCGGTGGTGGATTGGAAAGCACTCGATGCGTTCTTGTTGAGTCTATATACTCCTTACCTACTGTTCAACATCAGATACTGACTGTAAGCTTTGATTATCTTCATCATCTTATAATCCAGTCGACATTTGCTCTTCGCAACACTAAAACTCTCAAACCCACCACTTGCTCAACATATCCTTCTCTCCATCCCACCCTCAATCTCTAATGTCACTCGTGATAAGCTCACTCAGCTCTTCTTCGAGAATCTTCAAGCTCCAGCTCTTTTTCTGGCCGACTCAGGCTTGCTTCATGTACTCGCATCTAATCATTCATCTGGAATATCTGTCGACCTCGGAACTCATTCTACCTTACTCTCTTTCATTCACGATTCTATTCTTCTACGTCACTGTTCTCTCTCTTTTCCACTGGGAGAGGCAGATTGCGATAATTACTTAATTGCACTTCTCTTGGCTCATGACACAACACTACCCGATTGTCTCTGCCCTAGCCCCGGAAACCGGTCTCCGAAAGCACTCTATCAAGCCCTTTGTAGTCTGGTGACCAGTCTGAAGGCCGATGGTCATATCCGCTTTCAACCCGAACTCTCCGACCTAGCTAGTGCGCTGCCAAATACTTCAGTAGAAGAGGATGAAAATGCGATCACAGATGTGGCTCAGGCGATTGTGAGTGGCAAGGTGGATAAGCTTTTAGGGCGACAGCCAAGTGCTGGTGGTGCCTCGGCTTCAGGCTCTCTCCACAGCCGACGAGGAACTGCCGCATCAACCAAAAAACTCGAGGCTGAACTCTTGAAAGAGTCAGATACCATCATCGTCTCTGTACCTACCTCGGATCCTGCGAGTAGTCCTACACGTCTTCCAACCGACTTTGGTACTGTCCAAATTCCCAATGAACTCGCTGCTGCCGAGTTAAGGATAGGCAAATTCCGTCATCGACACGCTGAGCCACTCTTCTCGCCATCAGTCCTCAGTCTCATTCCATCTACCTTTTCTCAACATGGACTCGAAGCTTACGCGAGTCGATACACACCTGAAGTGATCGAAGATGCTGGTGATGGGATCATCGCAGCTGCTCAGACCGCATTGCGCAAGGTCGATGGCGGTCAGAATCAACGTCGAGAGGTATCTGAACATCTTGTTCTTACTGGCCAAGGTGGCATCACGTGTCGCACTGAAGGTATACAATGTCCCCAAGATATTTATCCTTATACTGGCGTTCGCCATCTGACGGACTCATCTTATCTATCCTTGATCTTGATCTAGGCCTGGCGGAGGTGTTATCTAAAGCACTAGGATCAAAACCGGCCAAAGTACCAGATTATTTTTCTGAATTTAAGTCTAAACCCGAGCTCTTGGGGTTCTTAGGAGGTGCGATCGTAGCCAAATTGGTTTTCAATGACGCCAGTGCATCTAAACTTTGGATGAGCAAGGTTGGTCTCTTCAATAGCTGATACATCGTAGAGGCCAAGATTTCTGATAATATAGTTGTGTTTCATAGCCCGATTACAGCCGAGAAGGCCCGTATGTGTCCCGAAAAATTGGAGAAGCTACTGGACAGCATGGCCTCCAGTCAACTTATCCTTCAACTACTGCTGCTGGAGGGCCTAACTGACTCTGCCCTCATTACATACACAAAATACGCCGTTGGGATTCAAGAATACTTTCATGAAAGCCTTGTCAAGCTCAAACGTAATCCACTCGCCACAGAGTCCATTTGATGTGTTTTATCTCATCTCACTCTCAGAGGCACATCAGTGGTTTCTGCTCTACCAACCAATCCCCCTAAGAAGCTTGAAAAAATCACATCGGCCGTTTTTCAAACCTCTTCTCTAGATGATATTGAATTTTGCCATCTCACTTCCTTGTTTATCATCGCCATTCTCCATTCCTATCATATTCCCGCTCCGTGCTACCGTATGTCACCAATATCCATGCTACAAAGAAATGAAATCTATATGCTCGCAATATCTTCCACAGATAAACCTTTTCTCGCTACCAACTCATTGTATGAAGAGACAAGCACCGAGAACGTGAGCATCGAGAACGTGGGCATCGGGTTTCGCAGAGTATAAATTCTACCGATCCTCAAGATGAAGATTCTTCACCACGATCTACAGGCTATGAGGTACACAGCAAACACCTGAAAACGTGTTTTTACGTTGTATACCTTGATAGGCGCTGTCCGGGAGGAGAAGTCCCCTTTACATGCCGAATTATGAGTCCAGACTTCCTTCAGGTTCTGTTCTTATCACTGACCAAGCCGAAGATAACCCGACACATACAAACATAATTTGATGTTCTGAGCAGATACAGTCAATTCAGAAAAGCTTGACCGATTTTGCCCGTAAAACTCGAGCAAATTGGCGGGGAATTGGTGACAAGCTTTTCTAAATTGACTGTACCTCAATTTCAAAGTATTTTGCATAGCTCGGCGGAGTCTCGCTGGTGAGGCTGAGCAATGATGCTGGGCAGTTGATAGTTCTCGCTGCGCCAGATTTTGATATGAAGTTCATCATTCGATATCATTCTGTCGGATGGTTTTAACAAGTGCTCTGGACCAATTGCAATCGCACGAGATGGTGATAGTCATCATATAAAAGGATCTTATCTCCGTCAGCCAACCTGACCAGTGCTACACACGCGTCATCATATAAAAGGATCTTATCTCTGCCACCCAACTTCACCAGTGCTACACACTTTTAAATCTTCTTTTCCCATCTGCCCAGAGCTCTGGATTTACCCTGTGACTAAAAAACGTCCCTTCTCTTACCAATCTACTTGACTTCAGTATGAAGCGACTCCTTTCGCTGGGGCTTCTTTGTAGCCTTGTCCAGGGTATTGCAACAAAGCCTTTAGTTGTGAAAGACGCAATAGATTTGAGATCTCGGGTGCTAGGTTCACCCAATGCAGAGTTGATGTCCGGAAAACACAATGCGCACAACACGGTTGGTGAACACAAACGACAATTACAAGATGAGATAGCTATCTTGAATGGAGATCATAAACTGTACACGACAAATCCTATCTCCAAGGTCGACGTCTATCACAACAATGCTGGAAAGATACATCTACCCGATCCGCCATCGCCATCTTCCTTGTTTGAAAAATACCGTGTGGAAGATTGGTCTCGACGAACCATTGATGTTAGAACTCCGCGGCACTCTTCAAAGATAAAACCACACGATGACCTATATTTTTCTGCAGGTGAGTCGCATATCTTCCCCTTTAAGTTGTGGATAGATTGATCAAGAGATTGATAGTCCTGCATTGCGGAAATTGGTATTGTGTCATCCAGACACCAATTTGGCCACTGATATTGGTGAGTAACTGTCAACTGCACAACTGCAATTTGTTTCCCTGTGATAATCTTATATCGCAAGATAATCAAGCTGATCATCTCCACGAGGTAATTCTACAATACACAATAAATGGTGAAAAAAGTTCTTGACGGTAAGTGCTGCCATAGAATTAAAAACCTGATGAATCCCATATAAACTGATTGATGTATTATGAGTAGGTAATTTGATTCAGAAAGATGCACAAGTAATCCAGTCCAACATGATCAATGAGCTCAAGTCGTTCATTCCGAACTCAAAACTTCAAGATGAGGATAAACTGCAAAAAGTAAAAGAGAACATTGAGAGATTCGCCAAGATCAAGGATATCACCAAATGGGAAGAGGTATCACGTGAAGATCCAGAAAGTGCAAAATCATGGGTTACAAATATAATCATTTCTATGCAGCAGGAATTGAAACTTGGATACAACTCGGGTGTTATGACGTTTGATCTTCAAGTGATGAAATGTCTAGGTTATGTCAACGTTCATGCTAAAGATTACTTTTTGGAACATATCTTTGAGTCATTATCTGATGAAGAGGTAGACAGAATGTGGCGAGCCTTGATTGAATCTGAAGCAGAATTCAGAACAGAAAGTCTTTGGCGTGGAATACTTTACTCTGACTCTGAAGCAGAATCTGAAATGGGAGACAACCCAAGTGTATATCCTGGAAGATACAATAATTTCTTGGAACAACTTCACTTTGGTAAGCTTCTGTCATTTTGGATCTCATAGGTACAATCAGTCAGTAATGTATACTGATGTTGGAATTGGCCATGCATATCAAGAATGGACCGAGCTCAATGAGAGAAGTGGTCATCTTCAAGCTTTTCAAAAGGCCATCGATAAGGAAGAAGTGCCAAAAGCGCTAGAAAGTGACATCTTGGAACTCAAAGATGTATTTTCTCGTTTAAAGATGAGGACAAGCTGGCCTGTAATTGACAAAGGTTATTATGAAGATATTCTTTCTGTCATAAATAAGATTCAAGATGTGCTTCGTCAGCCAGTCACGAGAGACATCAAGGGAGCTCAAGCTGTTCAACTGGCATATCAAGCTCTCAATCACATCTATAGATTTGACTTGCAGACTAAAATTACTTCAAAATGGTTGATCAATACACTTGAAGATAGTGATGTGCAACAATCTTTGTATTTGCATGTGCTCACTAAGGAGGGATTGAGCCACCGTGATGTTATAGGGATGAAATTGTTGAAAGACTTTAACCTGAAAGCTCGCTTGAACACTATGGAGCAAGAGTCATTGGCTAAAGGTACAGTTCTGTTTCAACGACTGCACTCTTTCTTTTGAGTTTTTGGATTGTTTCCACAAGGCTTAACTGGCTTAGTTGCTGATCCATGTGTAATCTCCCCGAATCAGAATGGGAGTCCAAGTGTTATAGCGTGGTTTCTCAAGCTATCGTAAGGAAGAAAGGTAAAGTCATATTGTATATTCACTATCTTATTGATTTGGAAGCTGACTTCCAATCATCGTTCCATATCTTCCCACATTAATATCCTGTTGGAATAATAGAAATTCCTCAGATTCAATACGGTAAGTTAGCTCCATCCAATTCATACACCAAAATTGATGCTCATATGTTTCTTGAAAATGTAGGTGATATCAAACGTTCACTTCCGGCATCATTCCAATCTGACGAAACTTTTGAGAGGATGTTGAATTGTGTTGCAAAATTGACGCAGGGGGATTTGCAGGCCAATTCCAAGCCGCCAGGTGCTCTGGAAACCAAATCACAAAAAACGGACAAAGTAACCCGACCCAGCGAAAAAAGTTTGAAGGGAATTCCACAGAGAAATTTGAAAGCTTCTGAAGAGATAGTGTCAAAGGAAGTGCATTCCGTGCTTAGGAATCTTGAAAAGCTTTCCAGGAAGGAGTCAACGAGCAAGATACTATCCCCAGAAGAAAAGGCTTCAGTACAAATTCTCAACAGCCTTGTGTCTCAGAATCATTTTGCGTGGCACCTGACCCGCTCCGAAATTGGTGTTTACCCAATGAAAAGCATGTCTGAAAGTCTAGGCTCTAGAATCGAAGACGTATCAGCTAAAACCCTCTTGGAATATCTAAAGTTACTCAGGAGTAAGGCTGGAAATGCCCAGAGCGGTGATGAGCGTGTTTCCTTAGAAAAACAATTGGATTTTGTGTCTGGTATGACGGATGGTAAGCACAGGTGGCCAGTCCTTATTTATACTGGACGCAAAACTCATATTCTTGATCCTTGAACAGAGATTGAGGAATATGACCGAAGGCGAATCGACACAATGAGCTTGAATTTGATCCTAAAAGCTAAGCACCGTCAATCCAGTAACAAAGCGGGTGATTTAACCCCTCTCTTCCTGCAGCAATATTTGAAATTTATGGAGAGACTTTCTCAATTCTGGTTTGAGACTCGATGGGAAAGAGTAGAGACTGGTGATCATGCGAGTATTGTAGACTTGGCTAAAGAGTCTTTTGTGTTGATACAAAGTCAAGCATTTGCACATCTGCCTAAAGGTCTTGATACTGAATTTGTTGGCGTTCTAAGGTACTTGGCCAGACAAGATCCCACCGGGTTCTTTAGGAGATTCTACGACAATGCGATTTCTGATATCACCGATTATAGTACTTACCAGTTTATCGCCAAATCTATTGCTCCCAAAGAGCGATATTTTGTACGACGTGGTGATTGGTGCTGGTATTGACCGGCGGGAGTGGTTGAAGGGTAGAAGGCGAACAGGAGAAAAAAGCCGGGCGATACAAAAACATGTGCAAATCTTATAGACTCCAATATTACTCCTACTTCTTGATGTGGGAATGATACAAACCAATAGAAGATATTTTTTTAGTTCCACTATCAATCCCACTCCTTTGCATGACAAGAACACGCAGTTTTGCAGAGCTGTGAGAGTACACATCGAAAGGAATCGAAGAGATAAACCGCGAGACTAAGCACCAATTATCCCCTTCGAGAGCTAGTCCACCTCAAAACTCTGCCATATGTGGCACAATGCGTGAGGCTTCGATATCTGACTCTGTGGTTTTGATTTTCAAATCTGGATTTCAAAGTCTTGATCCTCTGTGCTACTATTTGTCACAAATTCCAGCTGAATATTAAATGAATGGTGCATGATAAAAATGCAATTCATTGTTGAAGTCATGTTTTGAATGACACCATTCTAAGTACAATCAAAAGGTAATAAAACAACAAATTGATAGCCTTCAATTACTCTTATACAAATATAACTCCTCCTCGATCTTGTAAAGCAAATTGAAAAGAAGACCATGAGATTGAAAACAATTTATTCCACTTCAATAACCTTTGGAAACATATCTACAAACATATAAAAAAACATGTAAGCAAAATCGTAAACCTGAAGAAACTAAGACCCAATGATGATCCAATCAAATCTCGAGACTTACGTTGATAAAAGTTAGTTCCATCTACATCATCATACCAAAAATCCAACATCAGAATAGTAAGCAGAATAAAAAGTATGATTAATAAAATAATAACTCACGAGTAGTTTCTTTAATCCAACCAACTCTCAAAGAAAAATCACCAAATCCTTCAAATCGATTCAACCTAAACTTTGAATATTCCGAAACCATCACATTCATCAATTTCAAAATCTCTTCTTCATTTACCGATTCTTTAAATGGTTTATTCAATCTTGTTCCTTTTCGATTTCCACCTAACAACATTAAATAATTTCCTTTAGATTTTCCTACAAATGCCACTTCTGCTACCCCTTTAATCAAGTCAAAGGTAAGGTCACATAATAGCAAATTTGGTCAATACCAATTCATGCTCAATAACACCTTGGTAATATATGACTTACAAGGTCTTGCACAACCGTTCGGGCATCCAGTCATCCTCATCACTAACTCATCATGTTTCAAACCCTTTCAAAGCAACCAAAAACAATCCTCATGATCAGTTTTCTTATAATAAAATTCACAACTATCAAATCAGACCTTTCTTACATTATCTTCCATGATTTTTTCAATCTTATCAATCAAAAGAGGCAAATACCTTTCAGATTCAGCCATTGCTAATCCACAAGTCTAAAAATCCATCAAAAAAATCTTCATCAGTCTCATGTTTTTCTTTTTGCAAATCAGTTTGGTTGTTCAAGAAATGAAATGAAAAGAAAAGCTTAACTGGAAATGCCACACAAGCAGAAGAACTTAATCTCAATCCCGAATAATCTAAATTATCTAACCCATAAAGCTTTAATAAGTTTTCAATCTTTGATTTCTCTTGACTCGAAACTTGATATCAAGAAGAACAAAAATGTCAAAAAAGAATCGAATTCCAAATTCAAATCAATTATCAGCCAAAGATTTACTTGTAAAGAAGAAGAAAAAACTACACTCAACTATTACAAATCATTAAATGTTGATTTGGAGTCAACCTAAATGTTCCCTTATGAACTCTAGCAATTTCTCTCAACCCAGTCTTAATCAATTTCCCTTTCCCTTTCCCTTTCCCACTCTCTTCTTCATTTTCACACTTATCTTCAACCCTACCATTTTCAATAAACAATGTAAAATGTTCTTCACCAATCTCATTTCTACCCCAACCAAACCGATCAACATTACTCTCAAACTCAAATTCCCTTGATCCATAATCCAATTTCCTACCTAATCTAATCTCGATCTCATCAATAAACCTATTAATCCCAAGTCGATCAATCGTATATTTCATCCTAGCTTGTTTCCTATCACTTCGATTCCCAAACTCACGTTGAACAATCAAAATTGTTTCAATCACTTCAAGCACTTCATCAGGTTTAAGAAACCCAATCACATCAGATAATCTAGGGTACGTTGATTGATTCGAATGGGTTACTCCCATCCCTCCACCCACACACAAATTATATCCTAAGATCTGATGATTTTCAATGATAGTGATCAATCCCACATCATGTGCAAACACATCTACATCATTATGAGGAGGTATAGCGATAGCGATCTTGAATTTACGTGGTAAATAAGTGGCTCCATACATCGGTTCTTTATCCTCAAACACTCCTGCACTACCCACTAATTTCTTGTCTAACCAAATTTCCCCATAAGCTGTTGTCTTCGGTAACAAATGTTCACTAATCTTTTCGGCTAATTTGTAGACTTCTTGATGTATATGATGAGCTTGAGTTGGATTAGGTGAACACATCACTGTTCGATTCACATCTCCACATGCAGCAAGTGTGTCCATTAAACTTTGATTGATTCCTTGGATCAATCCTTTTAAATTCTTCTTTACCACTCCATGCTATAGGATGATTCGAAGAAAGAAAAATCAAAAATCATAAGCATTGGGTGGGTATCAAATTCAGAAGGAAAAGAAGCAAAAAAAACAAACACAGCTCACTCACGAATTGGAACGTTTGTCTGGTGGTCAATTTAAAGGTATCATTTCCTTTAGTCCTAGATAATTCATCTACCATTAACCATTGTTTAGGTGTACAAACCCCAGCTGGTAATCTACATCTGACCATGAAAGAATAAGCCGGTTCGACACCTTCCAATGAACGTTGTTCCCTTACATCACGATCATCTTGTTGATAAATTCCACTGTTGAAACAAAAAACACGGTCAGCAATCAATTGGAAATCCGTTCAGCTTTGAGTCTAAATAATACCTACTGGAATTTGGTCACTCTGATGTTGCATAAAAATTGGCGATATCAAATAAAAGTTACAAAAAAAATCAGTATCTAAATTCTCTAAAGCTAAAAACAAAACTCAAAACAATCTTACTGTCCATCAGATTCAGCCAAAGCGCCAGTACTAAGATCATTTAATCCTTCTTTAATAGTCCCTCTAAGGTAATTAGAAGCCAATTTGATATGTTCATTAGTAATCGGATCATCCTCTCCCTCTCCCTCTCCCACTTCCTCTCCCTCTCCCACCTCCTGAATTCCTAAAACCTCCTTGAAAACCTGTTTTTCCCAAACCGAATAACCCGTCAAGATCCCATCCAAATCCTGTACATCACCAAGTCCGATCTCCAAAACCCTTTGAGCACCTAAACTTTCGAAAACCGAATCGAAATCTTTCGAAGCCTTATTAAAATAAATCTCATCATCTTTCTTAGGCCAATAATGTGAATCACCTAACCCAAACACACAATACTTTAAATCAACCAATCCAAATGATCCATTATCAAAATTACCCTGCTGCTGCTGCTGTAATCCTAATCTTTTCCAAAACTTTCTTCCATTTATTGGAATTTCTCCTTGACCAGTTGTCGCGGCAAAGATCACCAAATAATCCACTTCTTTAAATCCTTCAAGTTTTTCACTTTCACAATACTCATTCATGACTTCCACTTTCGTATTCTTGAATCCAAACTTTCCCAATCTCTTTACAAACCGTTTAGCAAGTTTTTCCGCCGTACCTGTATCCGAAGTAAAGAGGACCAAAACCGATGGTTGATCTTCATCATCATTCTTGTTTCCACCTCCTACCCCTTTCACTAAGCGTTCATAAGCTTCTTTAATTTCTTTTTCTTTTCGAATCTTTTCTTTGATTTCTAAGGTTTGTTGATCGTTTTCAAAGAGATCATCAATCGATAATTTAGAAGATAAGAATGTAAGATGAGACCTTCGATCGAAAAACTCATTCAAATTCTCATGAACTTCTTTACTGTCAATCATCAATTCTTCCTTCGAATGATCCGTCAAAGGTGTCCAACGATACAATGGCCAACCACTCTGATTCGAACTAACTAAAGATTCGGTTGGATGAAGAAGTTCTTCCGGTGAATATGATAAGATAATCGAAGGACCTTTAAACCTAATCGCATCATCAAAAGCTCGGTAAGCTTGTGAATGGTCCCGTGGGATCGAAACCGATCCCACAAAGCCCGTACCATACTCCATTCCATAAAGTCCAAGAGATTTAACAAATCTCAAATCCTGAATTCTTTTCACAATCAAAAGTAAATTGATCTTAGAATGCCGAGAAGAGAAGACAGAATGTAAGAAAGAAATATAAGCATCTTGATGGTTTGTTGAATCGGTTTGAAGAATATGAATGATCCAATTTGTACTCAATGGAATCAGGTGTAAATAATTAGATAGTTTAGATAATCTTGTGGAAAGTAAATCAGGATGATGAACCAAGAAATCATAAAGAGTTTCCGAGACTTCAGGATGATGATGATGATGATTTAACCAATTAAGAAGTTGATCTAATATTATTGAATTCAGTTCATCTTTCCTTGTAGAAAGTTCTGTTGTGATTTGATTTAGATAATCTTTGATAATAGTAGAAAGTTGAATTCTTTGATCAATCTCAGCAAACGTTTTACCAATTGAAACTTGAAGAGATTCATGATCAATAATTTTTAATTTACCATATTGAAGTTGATTAGATTTACAAATCTGATTTAACAATTTAACATGAATCTCTTCTTCACTAGATAATGATTGATTGGTTTGATTTGACGAATGATCAAGTTTAGTATTCATCATGTTATAGGATTGAATCGAATTGAATTGAATTGAAAGTGTGTAAAGAAATAAAATGAAGAACTCTCTCTCTCTCTCTCTTTATCTATCTGATAGTAATACGATGATAAATAGTTGTAGCTAGCTAGCTATAGCTAGTTGAAGAACACTGATTGATGTGATTTGAGATTGATGACTAATCATCATCTCATCAATGATCAAATCACGTCATTCATATCTCAATTTCACTTCCAATTCTAATCATCTGATCATCTCAAAATCAAAAAGTTAAAATTCGATTCTAGTAAATGGATTTGAAGAAAAATAAAAATAAACCAATCAAAATACATACAAACCAATCAAATCTCTCATAATCCTATTCAACAAAAACATAAAACTATAGATAATATATATTCCTAAAAGAAAACTAGATTCGAAACTTGTAATAATTTTAAGCAACTTTAAAGAAATGAAAAAAAACACAAAAATATTGTACTTCTTTTCACTTTATCAATGAATTGAAAGCAAATGAACACACACAGACACACACATTCACACAAACTGATCTTCATTCAGTCATCTTATAATTGAAGAATCAGACCCTGATTTAATCATCTCTCATTAATCATAAATAACTCATCATTAATCATGAAAACATCAAACATCATAAAACGAAATCGGTTTTAATGCCACCACTAATACGCTAAGATTATCAGTCTATAATCCCGAACAAAACTCTCAGTTGATGCATTCTTTTTTGGTAAGAAAAAACGAAACAAAATGCCCACTCACCGAGAATTGTGAAAGAGCATGATCAAGTAAAACCCTACTAGCTTCCTGTGGATCTTTGACTTTTCTAATCAAATTCACTGCATCTTGATCTTCACAAACATCCCACAACTAAATCCAAAAACAAAAGACCAAAACCCAATCAATTTTTGATTTATTCGAGTTGATATCAAAATGCATTAAAACTTACTCCATCACAAGCGATAATTAAAAACTCATCATCATCTCCCAATGTAGTCTCAGTTGTATAAGGTGATCCAACCACAAACTCTTTCATAGACGAATCACCCAATGACCTTGTAACAGCCAAAACACCTATTGAAATCACAAATCAAACTTAGCAACAAAAATGGATTCCAAAGCTAATGATACCTTTCAATCTCACTTACCATTCACTCNNCCCTCCAGCTGCCATGATCCGTTGTGCTTCTTGTTGATCAGATCCTTTATGATCATATGTCAATCGAACTGCCGTCCCACCCCGGCTAAACAACCCACCCAAAAAAAGACAATCTTAGAAAGACTCCAAAGACCTTGATGAAAAAAGCAAAAAAAAAGAAACATGATCTCATACCAAAGAACAGCTCTAGCATCCCCAACATTAGCCGTGTAAAGTGTCCTCTTAACAGCTTTAGCAGAAGAAGCCTGATCATTCGTCGGATTCGACTCCAACGCCTTCCTCCGTTCTTCTGTAGCACGTTGGGTGCCATCCAGAGCTTCTGTCATCGCATTCCGTTCTCTCTCTGCCCCCGCTAAATCGTCTCCTAAGCCATTCACCCTACTCTTAGCGTTCATACTCACCCCGGCTCCTACCGCTCCACATGGTTCGCCTTCTTCATTCTCTAATCTTAAGAACGCTGTCACAGCTGTACAACCTGAATGAGTGCCATCTTCGGCGGCTAGTTGTGAAAGTTTGGTATCAACAATATGAAAGGTTGAATTTAAGAGATCAGGTACTGGTGTCGTCTTTGAAGATTGAATCAATTGTTGTAAAAAATACTATCAAATCCAACAAAAAAACCCGAGAAAATCAACCATCAGTTTGTCCATCAAACTTTGATATATATTTTTGGATGTTGTAGAATACAAACCTCATGAAACCATTGACCACACCATTCAGCAGCATGTTTACCTGCATGACCATCAAACACAGCAAAATACCCTTGTCCTTCCACATCCCCAAAACTATAAAGAAACGAATGTGAATCTTCCATGGTCCTTCTACATTTCCGATTCCGATCCTCTGAGACTCCTACTTTGAATGCTTGACCTGCACTTGATCCAACAGGCGGATGTTGATTGGCGATCTACAAATCTCACCCTCCTATCAATCATCATGATGGAAAAAAAAGGGAAACTCGATTTCGGATTTGGCCCAAAGCACTTACACCCGGTACAAATTTCTCACCCGCTCGTAGATGTGTGACTTCGACACTTTTCGCATTCGGACTGTTAGGAACCCTTCGAGTGGTTCGAGGACGCGGCGATTCTTCCTCGGTGATGAGTGCTGGTGATTGTACTGCAGGTGGAGAGGTAGGTCTTGGAGCTAAAAGTCAAAAAAGAAAAGCCAAAACGGTTTATCAGAACTTGATCTTCAATCAAAGAAGTATGAAAGTGGGATTGACAATGAAGGATGATGAGAACGATGAAGAGAAGAAGTGCAGAGAGTTCCGAGGAAGCGTAGTAGAACCATAATTGCAAGTCATGAAGATGCATATTGACTGATGCTGATGGATGATATACTCAGCGGTAAAAGGTTATGAAAGAAAAAAGATGGAGTCAAAGTCTGAAGGTAAACAGCGGTAGAAATGATCAGAAGATGAGGCTGTGCTACATTGATTGATTGATTGATTGGTTGATTGGTTGGTTGTTCGAAGTGATTGCGAATTGAGAGAACGGTAATTTTCAAAATAGATTCAAATCCAATCCGCCTCATCGATCTCACACTTGACAAATCAATTCATCATCATCATGAGTCAATTCTCTCATATGTAATATGAATGACCTCGATTGTTCATCAATTAAAGTGCATTCTTGTCCTTCAACCGATCAAAGTACGTCAAGAGCTCAAGACTGAATGGATCGAGATGATCAGAATTTGATCAACAGGATGAAGCCAATAAGAGTAGCTTGATATCAATGGAATCGTGATTGATGGATCGCGAGTTCAAGCTTGATGATTGGATGGATTGATTGATTGGAATCCAGTTGGGATTTAATAAACCGAGTAGTTTTGAATCGACAGCCAACATCTATACCGGTTCCTTGTGATTGACTTCTTCTTATTTTGATTAAGAGAAAGTAAGAGAAATTGATTGAATGAGATTTGATGATAACTTACAAGTATTATTAGATTCTTGATGAGATTGAGATTGATCAGTTGAAGTGGTTGAATTAGAAGTTGAAGTGGTTGAATTAGTTGATTGATTGTTTGATGGTGGTTGAGTTGGTTGTGGTGTTGATTGTTGATCTGAAGTTGATGATGACATTTTGTTTGATTAGTCTGTCAGTGTTATTTAGATTAAGTTGATTGATAGTGATGAGACTGTGAAGAGTGGTGCTTGGTGCTTGCTTGTTATTTCAGATCAAGTCCTGAACTTGATCATTCAAATCGATTAACTCAGATTTTAACTGTATTATCGGTTTATGTCCTCTTATGTTCACTGACACCACCTAGGATATATTGATTCATATACAACGTCATCTTGACGTAATTCATCTCATCCAACGTAATTCATCTCATCCAGCCTTAGCACCAACACCGCCAACAAACATACCTCGGATTTGAAGATCCGAGGTATCCTCGGAAAGCAATAGCCTCAAACTTGGTGTCCGAGTAATTGATCCAAGGCTTTTTTCAGGCCCAAACAAAGCCTTGTATCATCTCCTCGGATTGTTGCATCCGAGATAATTTTGTTGGCAGTGCAGCTGCACTGCCCGACAATTTGACTTGCCTTCAGATGCATCTACAGCCGCTGTGAGAGATAAGAGCATCCACAGTGGTGAGCTCCAAATCGGGGCTATCCCCAAATTTGGTGACTGAGCCCCAATTTTGAGCTGCAATGGCGGTCCCCATCGCCAATTTGCTTTGTAGCCGGCTTCAAATTTTGAGCTTCAGGCTACAAGTTTGGCAACAAAAAGCCAGGCTCCAAATTCCCACACTTGCTCAATCCCCAAGCTTAACTAAGCCCCTCACGCGGCCCTTACAACTCATACAGGGCTCTTTTGGCTGTGTGGCTCCAACCATTAAGTACCCTTATGTTGTTTTGCCCATCCCCTGTTAAGAGCTTCAATGGTATCAGAGATCAGAGATAGGTGATCTGTTATAGTAACTAAGATTGACACCGCGGGAATCAACATGTTCAAAACCCGATTGAAGGAAGTTTCGGTGACCGGGTTCGCAACTTCCTTCAATCGCGGATCTTGTTCGCATTACGTTTGCATTACGTTCGCTGACCTCCCTCTTTGTCTCCCAGTTTTCGGCAGTTTTCCTCGAAACACTTCATCCTGATTCCTGTATTCACGGATGTGGTCGTATTAGCCCTTTGGAATGATGAAACATTTGTTGACTCCAAGTCTAACAAAGAGAAGATCAAAACCAATTTTCAAATGCTCAAAG
>KZ138032.1:0-11817 GCA_002157035.1 Melampsora medusae f. sp. deltoidis
TCACAGGTTTTGGAGACATTCCATGGCAAGATGACGCAGTGGCTTTGGTTTGCGGGTTTGCCCTTTCCAAACGCATATGGCCCATTTCGCATGTGTCTGATCTACATTTTTGATTGAGCAGCATCTGCCAGCTCATATGCAGCGCATATTTTGCCTAGTTGAGTCACTCTTTTTCGCACCTCATTCCTGGCTAATGTGACCACTGATCCCTAGTCAATTGGATCTCTTCAGCTCTGCTTATTGTGTTGCAGTTCGCAAAAGACTATTGGTTCTTTGGTGTGGTGTTCTGATGGCAATCATATTTCTCAGCACATTTTTCCGTGCTATAATTGGGTTAGCACCAACCGATTGGTTTGATGGTGCAGTACGCCGGAAGTTCCTCGTTTATCTTCTGCCACAGATTGTTGATGTTTTCCAATGATTCCTCAGGTCTTGTGCCCGAGGATGACCTTTCTCTGGCTGATGTGAGTTCACTTATATTTTTCCCACAGCGAGTACGCGACCTAATCCATACATGATGCCTGTTCGAGCAGAAGCTCCCTGTTACTAGATATCGGCATCGCAATGACTATCCTGTCACATTTGCGACGTCCGCGCAACAGTCAGCTCCATCAGACGGGCTTACCATCACCCGCCACCCGGTCCCCTTGCAGGATTGGACTTTCACCCCTCATCCAAAGCCTGGATATGTTACCAAGTACTGGTCGCCCGTCAGCGCCGCTTCTGAGTCGCCTCCTTACTACTATACTTACATCATTCTCTCTCACCGCCATCCTTATGTTCTCTCTACTTATACTTGTGGTGGCCATGCACGGTACTGAGTTTGACCCGCGCTTTCCTAAAGCCACTGGAATTTTTACCGCTCTTCGACTTCTTACCACACCTACATATGCTGTCACTTTCCTTTACACCCTGAACAGAAGAAAATACAATGCTTCACCAACGGCACCACCCTTCAGGCGCCCAGAATTCGAAATGCAGCTCCTATCTTCCTCAGGAGTAGGCAATTGGGTTCGTTGACATGTTTCTCCCATTTGACCCAGCTAAGTGATACTGAACTGTACGCCTATCAGCCTACTTTCTTCACTACGCTCCCAGCTCCAGGTCAGGATCGAGATATCCGCAGTAAAGCTATAGCATTCGGATGGACAACATGGACCTCTCTTCGACGGTATCCTTTCCGTCGCGCATCTGCCCCGCTTCCTCCACCTATACATGCTTCGGAGGGTCAACCTGATTCAATATATCACACTAAAAGAGGGCCTTACAATATCTTATACCCAACAGCCCAAGGTGGAATTGTAATTCAATTCTAGTATCAATATCTCATTTTCTTCCTCCTATCTTAGATCATTCGACACATTTCCTAGAATCATTCCCACATGTCACATGGAGCGCTCAGGATTTGATAGTATTTATTGAATATTCTACTGTAACAGTCTTTTTATTATCATAATATAATCTCTGCTAAAAATATCTCATAATTTTCTGGAGTAGAAAGTCCTTCACATTTCATGAATAAGCCCCCCACTTCAATCCCTAAGCTTTCCTTTTGTCAGCTCAGAAGATCACACATAGCTCTCTCCTATGATGTATTGTGATCAATGGGATTGGAGTATGCTCGGGGAAATAGGAACAATTCAAAAACCACACAAGCAAACCACCTCATATAATCACAATCAGAGAGCAGTCATGGGATCTGAACTTGTGAAGTCCAAAACCTGGCACTTTCAGGGTACTCAAGGAGTTGATCAAAGATCACCTGCTCTACCAACAGGGAGGCTTGGATTTTGGACTCCCAGGTCTTCCAAGGTGATCATTGCCTTGGACCAGGTGTACCAGCGTTTAATCTGAGGCTTTGTTCAGGGACAAAAAACCTTAAACACACAGTCTTGAGCAACTGTCATCAAACAAAACCTGTCCTCATCTTATTTTGGGCCATTATTTTATGGAGTAGGACGTACCACTAGAGTCACATGCCTGATCAACTTGTGTAGGCCTTATGCTTCAATGTTTGGGATTGTATTAAATCACTATTATAATTTGACCTTTGACATTGTGAAGCCTACAGATCCCTCAGATTTTCAGACCTCAAGCTTGTTACAGTCTATGTAGCCGGTGGCACTACCCTTGGCATCAAATCAAATGAATCTACAGGTCATCTGACCTTCAGATCTGAATTTATATCACATCTACAGATTCTTTGAACTCATTAAACTACCTGCTCCAAAAAAACCTGGTATTTGACCACAATAATTGCAGATCTTGAGTACCTTTTGACTAATGTGTAGCAACATAATTTTTGATGCAAAAGTATGGTTCAGCAAGGATGGAACGTTGTCAAAGGGGAGGATCATTCTGTGCTCTTGAAAAGTGTGATGGGGGTAGTATATTGTGTTCAGAGTTTGACATGATACTTGATGTCCAAAAGGGGGTGAGCAGAAAACTTCCACTGCTTCTCTTTTGAAATGTAGAATGGCCTCTCTTACAGGAAGGAACATCATAAAATTGACATGCCAGTACCACTAGCATATTCTTGACTAGTGACTCAAGCACAGGCAGAATGGTAGTCACAAAGTGCCAAAAACAAGTAGATTAAAAAAGAATCAAATGAAAGCAAATGTGGGACCATGTTCCAGATAGGTAATTGTGAGGCAATTTTTTTTGGGGGGTTTTCATTGTTATTGGGACATGCTTGTGATCATTCCAAATTACAACCTCTGCAGGTGCCAGGGGCCTCATATAAGCAAAGGTACATACACCAACATAAGATATGTACATGATTACTTTGTTTAGACAGGCATAAAGAAAAATGAATAAACATTGAAGGACAACACAAGACAAAGTAAGTCTTGCAACATGGAAAACCTATTGTCCACTCGAATCATATCTTTGGATCTTGAAGCTCGACATGAGCCCCCACCAAACTTGGCGCTGCTCTGGACCAACACTGCCAGTTCGAGGCAGGGGCCAGAATTTCGGCTGATCTGCTACGTGGACTGTAACTTTGTCACCTCATCAGGCTCGGACTTTGAAGTTTGAAGTCTGGTCGTCAAGACCCTTGCTTCTCAAAACCTCCGCTTGAACCAGCCATGTTGATTACATACAAGTTTACTCGAAAGAATGCATTTTCAATGATGGTGGTGGCCCACGGAACTTGGAGACGCGAAAGCTTGTTATGTTGGCTATGTTGCTTTCTTATTTTTCGTGTCGAAGAGGCAGTCATAGTGACGCAGACAGTGGGCATACGCCAATGTTTCATATCCCGATAGCATCCAGCAATCGTATCCAACGAACTCAGTAGCTTACTCCTGCCGGATACACCATGCTGGATCTAGTGTAAAAGAATGGTGTCCTCAGATGTGTTGTTCGTCCTCCCCTTCCACCACGTACCTATTGCACTTTTTGTATCTATATTTCCCGGACTTCGTTTTCATAATCCTACATTACATTCTCTTGAGAACTTTTTTGAATTTCTCAACTTGTCTATAATCCCTAAAGTCAAATTCTTCAAATGTCTTTCTCCTCGCAAGCCAATTCGCAAAAGCGTATTTCACCCATCAAATTGCTGTTTGGTTCACTTCTTACGATTGGGACGCTTTTACATGCTCAAGCTCAGACAGCGACTAGTGACCCCTCCTCAAACAACACGTCCTCTACAAACGGCACTACCCAGGTTGTAGCATCCGAACCAATTCAGGCTGGGCTGGTTTTTATGCCTGATTACCTCGAAGTAGGATCAGCCGGTACGCGTTGACATTACTCTTGAACTTGTTGCTAATCTCTCAGGAGTTCGATTGGTGCAACTGTCACTGACGGAATCTCGAATCATCTCTTGTCAAACAACCCCTCAGCTGTGAAGAATTTTGGAGGCTTTCATTACAATTGCGTCACAGATGCTTGCTATGTGGCTAACGATACACAGAGTGCCAGTACGTTTGCAGCTTCTTGCTCAGCCACCGACGGTTTTTGATCCTTGTCCGCCCATTATCCTTGCTTCCGAAAACAGAGGCTCTAGGAGGATTGATCTTCAAGAATTGCTTCCAATACTCTACAACCATGGGCGATTCGGCACTGCTTCCAACTAAAGTTGATGTCATGGTGGTTCACCTCACCTCATTCTACGTCTCTGAGAAGTTGTTAGTTCCCATTGGTAACATCACCGAATGGCCTCCTCGAGTCGGTAAGTGCTTGAGACTCCATCATTTTCTCCAGACGGCGCGCCTACTGTCATGAGGATTGAAAGCTAACATTGAATTTTTTCACACTCGCCCTGACCATTTCTTAAGATGTTGTCGGTTATAATACTACCACCAAAGACCACACTGCTGCATCAAGTAATTATTTTCATTGCCCTCTTTCTGAGCCAGCCAACTTGGTGCGACCATGTAAGTTTCACAAAAACACAATTCCATGGTGCACATATCCCCACATGACCGCTAATGTCTTTCATTCGTGACCACAGGGTGCTTTTCCTGCACTCATACCACGAACAGTACCTTCTAAGCAACCGTATCTTGTAAGAAATGGCATCATTAAGCATGAGCCAAAACAAGTCCTTTGCTCCAAATGATAGCCGTATCGCCTTTTGTTTGTGAGACGACCTTTGAAACATAATTCTTTTCCTTCTTTCCTTTACTCCTCACAGTCTCGATATCTTTCCTTCTTTCCTGAAATGATGCTGTGCAAACTGTCTGTATATATATCAAAAACACTTTATGAAATCTCACTACTCAACGAAATTTAATCAACAAATTTTGAGAAAGGTTTCTGAACGCAGGGCATTGGATTTCAAGTTTGTAGTGTTGAGACGCGAAACTCAAGAGGCAGAAAATAGCACACTATCATTAAACGAGGTGTAATAGAACTGATGAGAATTGCTTTGGATCGGTCTGTTTGAAAAATTACAGTGAATGATCAAAATTGATAGAAAAAATAATAATTCCTT
Organism: Melampsora medusae f. sp. deltoidis; assembly: GCA_002157035.1. NCBI lineage: Eukaryota > Fungi > Basidiomycota > Pucciniomycetes > Pucciniales > Melampsoraceae > Melampsora > Melampsora medusae. Next base: position 4,949 of record KZ138032.1, read on the forward strand.
GAAAACAAGCAAGAAAAAGCCTCGTTGCTGGTCTCCTACAGCCGGGTGTGACTCTCGGAGGATGGATAGGAAACAGAGTGAAGTCCTGAGTGACTAGCGTGTGTACACAACTGAATAAAAACGACATATCGTACACAGTCAGCACGCCGACATTTGAGAATACTTAGTATAAGGGAGTCCCTCTCTCGCAAGCTCGCTCGCCGAGAGGGACTTGGTAAGCTAGGTGATCCTTGCAGTATGATGGAAATGAGTGGTCGTGACTCGTCCACGAGCCCAACAAGGGATTCGGGAATTGACGTGTGGGTTGAGGAAAGTTGAAACAGTTCTATAAAATGTCACTGCTGACCGCAGTCGAGTGACATTCTGTGACATTCCTCTCAATTTTTCGGATTCAGCTGTGACAATTTCACGTGCAACCAACCCCGACAGACTCCGACAAAAATTTCAATCGAACAATTCAGAAACATTGCTGAGTAGCTTCATGAGCAAATTCCTCAATCATTAACATCAAACGAAACCATCATTTTAGCCTGGAACCCAATCACCAGATTCAATATCATATACCAAGCATTGTATACGAGGTTTGAACAGCAATTCGTGAGTTGGCATCTTCCATTCAAAAAAAAGCCGTGATTTAAGAAGCAATGTATTGATGCACCTGTTGGTTGTAGTATATTCTCGGGAACTCCTTTTATATCACCAGCAAAAAAATTGGAATATCCATCAAAAGGCCAATTTTTTCGAATCTAAGCATCTATTGAAACTGTCCTTTTCATATATCACTCATTTCCAACCTTGCCGCTCCCGGGATATCAACGCTTGAGCTTCCGACACAAATAGAATTTGTTTTACCTTGATCGAAATTTTAAGAAATATTATTGCAGATTGACTCGAAGATGGTATGTGGCCCTAAGATGTGAAACGACCTCATTCATCATCAAACCTGTTCCTGATTTGTTTCTCCCCCGACAGCGCTTGCTATTCCCAGGTCCATCTATACATTCCCCGAGTCAAAGATCTAGACTATTGAGATCAATCCAATGCGTAGATCAATCGATCATAGCCATCGATTCCGTATGGGTTCACCTCATCCATAGCTCATCCGAAGCATCTGCCACTCTACTCTCTACACCNCAGTTTCTCAAATCCTATCAAGCCTCTTAAATTATGGTGAAGATTACGCTCTTCCGGAAACACGTCAACGTTTACACGAGTTACTTTCATTACCAATCGGCTCCCGGATACCTAATGGATTCATGGTCGCTTCACGACCTGGCACACTTCCTCCTTGGTCTTCGAAAGCAACGGATATTGCTAGAATCTGTCAACTCGCCGAACATGTCACTCGAATTGAACGAATCGGAGTGTTCCTTTTCACTACCGCTGATGGAGGTCAGAAATCGATCAATAGCGAATGGCTTCACTCGATCGGACATTTAGTCTCTGATAGAATGACACAGATCTGTATACCAACCCTGCTATCTGCTCAACTTAACAATGATCCTCGGAATCTTGAAAGGAAATTGTTAAAATCAATTGAACTATCTCAGACAGACTCAAGTGGCAATTCATCATCTCAGCTTGATTTTGCACGTACCCAATTGCAAAATGCCAATCAGGAACTCGGATTAGCCTTGGCAATCGATGAAGTTGACTACCTTGCCCAGGCCTTTACCTCTGATGCTAGTAAAGAAGGTACCACAAGACGCAATCCGACAGATGTCGAGCTCTTTATGTTCGCTCAAGTTAATTCTGAACATTGTCGACATAAAATCTTCAATGCCAGTTGGACTTTGAATGATGTTTCTCAAGACCAGACACTCTTCGGGATGATCCGGAATACACATGCCAAGCAACCTGCACATACCCTTTCGGCCTATCACGATAATGCTGCGGTTGTAGAAGGTCCTATTGCACCTCGCTTTGCCCTCTTTCGGGATAACCCAGATGATCCTCTACATTCTCAATCATATTCATCTCGAGTTCAACCGATGCCTTATCTCATCAAGGTCGAAACCCATAATCATCCAACTGCGGTTTCTCCCTACGAAGGTGCAGCAACTGGCTCCGGTGGTGAGATCAGAGACGAAGGTGCTGTCGGTAGAGGCTCTAAGCCAAAAGCTGGTCTCGCCGGATATTCCGTCTCGAACCTTCGCATCCCTGGTCATATCCAACCTTGGGAGACCGAAGACTTTGGTAGACCTGGTCATATCGCTAGTAGTATTGATATCATGCTAGAGGCTCCTCTTGGTTCAAGCGCTTACAACAACGAGTTTGGTCGACCTGGTCTCTGTGGCTATTTCCGTACATTCTCTCAACGTGTTCCAGCCCTATCTTTACCCAACGCATCCTCAGCAAATAAGTCAACTGAAGTACGAGGGTTTCACAAACCTATCATGATTGCCGGTGGTTTGGGAAATGTGCGTCCCGAGTTCATCCAAAAGCGCAAGTTGAAGCCGAACTCCAAGATTATAGTGTTGGGCGGACCTGGAATGCTCATCGGTTTAGGTGGAGGTGCAGCTTCTTCGATTCAATCAGGTTCCAGCTCAGTTGAACTTGACTTTGCGTCTGTTCAGAGAGAGAATGCCGAAGTTGAGCGTCGATGTCAAGAGGTGATCGATTCTTGCGCCAACTTACCCCCCGATCTCAATCCAATCGATAGTATTCACGATGTTGGTGCTGGTGGCTTGAGCAATGCACTTCCTGAATTGGTACACGACAGTGGTCTGGGTGGCAAGTTTGAAATCCGTGATATTCATGTGGATGACGAAACGATGAGTCCTATGGAGATTTGGTGCAATGAAAGTCAAGAACGATATGTGATTGGTCTTTCACCCGATGAGAATGCCTTGAAGACTTTTGAATCCATTGCCAAGCGAGAACGATGTCCTTACTCAGTTGTTGGGATCACCACCGAAACTCAAGAACTCATTGTTACCGATCGATTATTCAACAATACTCCAGTTCATCTCAGCATGCACACTCTGTTTGGAAAGCCACCAAAAATCGACTGTTCTGCGAAAGAAAGATCGTCCATTACTATCCCCTCTCGAATTCACTTCCCAACTCCGACCTGGTGCGACTGTCAATGACGCTGTTGAAGATAGTTTGGATCGAGTCTTGAGGCTGCCGTCTGTTGGATCTAAAAGCTTCCTGAGTATCGTTGGAGACTGAAGCGTAACCGGGTTGGTGACGCGAGATCAGATGGTCGGACCATATCAAGTTCCTGTCGCCGATGTAGCTGAGCCTGTGACGCGTACCGCCGATGGCTTTGATGTAGTCAAGTGTTGAAGATCTGAAGGCATGCAGTGTTGTTGTAGTTCTGGTAAAACTGGGGTTCGTACTCAAACTTATCTCGAGATCAAAGCAAAGACCAGATCTTTTGGGGGCACTTGAACGTCTCTGACTCGTTACTTTCGCCGAAAGTAACGAGTCGGATCAATCACGCTGATTGTGGTCAATATATCACGCATTTAATTTGGATTTTTTTGACGCAGCCTAAGATGTAAGAAATACTGAAACATTGTTGCACTCAAATACTATGAAAAACAAAAGTGGTGGGATGGTAGACAGGAATTGACCAGTGTCAGTAATGAAATCAACCTTGAATTCAAGGTTTTCTAGCCTTCTTCTGGGCTTCTTCCAATCAAACTTATTTCCGAACCTTCCTTAGCATGGATGGTTTTATTAGAAACGATATCTTTTTGCCATTGTTCATAATCTGATACTGTAGTTAGGATCTTATTTGGGTCTTCCAACTTTACAATACTGCCTCGAATCGTCCTCATCTCCGGTGGGATTTGTTCCGAGAGGTGGCTTCTGAATGTTCTCATTGCAACCTCACCAGATCTCCCACTATGCTGAGATGCTTTACTGCGTTGATTTGAAAGCCGGAGTGTTTGTAAGAATATTGCAATCATAATGCTGTCAAGTCATAATGAAATTAATGAATGGCTTTGTAGGTAGTTGTTTCAGGTTGTGATGATGACATACACAGTGGCAAGCGCTGTTGAGACAAAAGTCGAGATCTTCAATGGTAATGATCGTTGGTGAGCAAAAAGGTTTCAAGTAGAAAAAGGTAACCGAGGACATACCAGGTCAGTCCAAAGTTGGCTTCTTGCTCCGCGGATATGTTCTAGTGTCGCTGCGCGATACTGGCCCATAAAGTTTAGAAGAGTCACTGGATACCAGATCGGAAAAGAGCCCACTCACTTGCATCACCACGACAGGCAGGAAGGCAGTACCAGTGAGTAATATAATGAAAGAGATCCGCATGATGACACGTTGCTCACGAGCCTGATTGAAAGCAGATTTTTGTGCCGAATTAAGGTCAGCATTGGCCTTATAAGTCACCATCCCTCTAATAGTCGCCCAGAGGCTATCAGCTGGCGCCAATACACGCCGTTGCAAAAATGCAAGGCATATGAAAACCAGTTGCGCCTATTCCGCCGTGGGTATCGTGTCATGCATCAGTATACTTCTCTCTTGGATTAGTTTGATAGAAAAATTCATGCCCACCAAAATTATGAGACACAGCACAGAAAACCAAGCACCAATACCTATTTGCATGCATTTGACGAGATAGAGCTGTGTAAAGAGGTGCGGAAATTGACCGATTTGTTGATAAAAGCGTGGTACATAAGGATATCTGGTACAAAGATTACCAATTTAGGCAGAGCCTGCACGAGTGGGCTCAGAATTAATATCGCCGTCGGAAAATCGAATTTGACGACTTTATGTTTATCTAGTCTCCTTAGCTTCCTACAGACTGAAGCGATCGAGCTCAATAAATCTTGAGCTTGTAATTCCACCAGGGTGAATGTTATCAGAGGTACTTTATATCAAACGGAAAGTCGCAACGCACGTCAGTGTAGGTTTGAAAACCGCAGTCAGTCAACGTGGTATGATGAGGCGCACTTAAAAGGGCCGCCAATGCCGCCACCATAAACGTCGTGTTGAGGCCCCATACCACCAGGATGGGTATCTGTCTGTGAATACAGGCTGGCTGCCAAGGAGGTCTCCATTTGGAGCAGATGTAATGGCCTGCACTGTTCCAGGAAAAACACCTGCACCATGGATGGATTGTGAATCAAATCAAAAGAAGATTGTTGATGATACAATGTCAACTCCTGATACAATGTACACTCAGTAAGACGCACAAACCAGGCTCCCTCCCATAAAAAGATGAATTTGATTCCACCTAGAGCCGCCCTGCCACGCGTAGTGACTATACCTTTGGAATCATTTCCAGTGATCCATATCAAAGACTCTGCGACGGACACTGATCCAACCATGATTGAGGACCCGAATAATCTGACATAACTTTCTGGATGCACTCACAGATTGAGTACACAACACATCCAAGTGCAAAGAGAACGGGTGAATTGGGTCGCAATAGATAATCTAAAATGCACTTCAAACATCGGTATTGGTCTTTCAAGTTTGCAGGTCATCATCACACCTTACTGGGAAGCAATCTAACCTTGATTGATGGAGCCCAGATGAAAAGTTCCACATCGTATTTTGATGAAACAGGTTAAGACAGCCGCGCTCAGTAGTCTATAAATGTATATCAAGATACCAAAAGTCAGCATTGACGCCGTCAATTCAATCAGAAGTCCACTACCAAAAGAAGACCAGTCACAATAAGTTCATAGCGATTGTTGAGTAAAGTAACACTTGGACACCGTTCTTCCAACGAGGGAGTGCCGCCATTGACGCAAGGTAGTGACTAAGCGCTGAGTACGGATGCGGCTTTTGACGAAGGGTTCCAATAGCAGCTAAGAATTCGGATATATAAGCTGCAGACATATTTCAAAATAAGTGTAGATGATGATAGTTGATGTGTACAAAAGATCGATCGACCCTCTGCGCGAGAAATCTCAAACAGGTTGACGGAAGGTGATGATAAGCTGTGGCGAGGGACGATAATACTTTTCCCATCAAGGTTAGCTATGAAGATAGCAAGGTGGTCCCGGCGCCGTGCAAATGCTCAATCTTCGAAAGGGGTTGCATGTGCACAACATCAGTGCTCGTGCGATGGAAAGCTCACGCTTATATATTGTCATCTGGTGTGTTTGCCACTCATTACGCTAGGTGGTCCCTACGGTTGCTAACGCATTGTATCATCAACACAAATTATATCGCGCATTTCCGAACTCATTCCGAAAAACCAATCAAGAAGGAAAAATGAATCGGGGCAAAAGTGAAAAGAAAACAACTATGACCTCAACTAGACCTGTTGTGCTCCGTTGTGCTTTTGAACTTTCGGAATCCTGAGAGTCTTGATCAGTTTGACTCCAATTTCACTTTAATCAGTCGTCTAAGTTCATTTTGCATTTCATTACCCGTTTGGATTTCCTTCAAATTGCTTTGTTTTGCTTGTATATAATTTTCGTATAATTTACAAAGCACAAACAACCCCCCACAATAAATTACCTTTGTTGAATGTGTTATTGATTTCTCCCTTTTGTACTACAACTTGCCAGCTCGGCAAAAGATCTTTACGGCACTTTGCTATGCTATACGCGAAAATTACACCAATAAAGGGCCTTTTTAGGACTTGAAGCAAACTACTTCACAGATCTAAATGAAGATTCAATGCAAGTGCATCGTGATAATCGATGTCAGGGATTGATAATGAATCAAATGTAAGGCAAAAAGCACGGAATTTCTAACATTGGGAGATATCAAGGTGAGAGTGAAATCAAAAAAACTAGTAGAGATGACATCCTCTTCACTTCAGAGCGAGAGCATTCTGCTTAGCGAGTAGTATGACAGGCCTCTTATTCCAATCAGCTTGAAGCTTGGAGGTAGGAGGACTTTGGCTCAGGCGTCTGCGAGCTAAATACACCCGTGTCTGTCACTTA
>MWRK01015500.1:0-10959 GCA_002157035.1 Melampsora medusae f. sp. deltoidis
GTATATTGCCCTCAAAGCGCGAATACTGCACTGAAAGGAGTTAGATTGCTTTGCAAGGAGTGTTTTTTACACTGCAATGAGTGCGATTATTGATCGTCCGATAACCCTCGATCGCAATCTTTAGTTTTTAGGATGGGTATCATTGGTCACATGAGGTAATAATGTGTCCAACACCTCACCAATACTGTGCTCTACAAATCATCACCAACACTTGGGAAAAGTTTTGTTGCTAGTGTGTAATCGGATTGTTGAAATTGTGAGATTGTGCCGCATTCATGGATATCAGTAGTGCGCGGATGCACCAATTCGAGCTTCCAAATTCGGTTCATGTCAAGGTGACATTTTTTGAATTAATGGATCAACAATTCGGCGACCCGAAGAATGAATGTTAGATGTTGAAGACGGTGCTTGAGTTGCACTTTTAGATGCGCGGCAATGAGCGAAGTGATATCACCTTCTGAGTCAAGATTTCAGTTATCGAAGTCGTGTTTGGGCGATGAGCATCTCCTGAGTGTTTTTTGTGTACCACAAATCGTCGCACGAATGCGCGGCTGAAATTGCAAAGAGCAGGCAGGACAATGCTCTCATTCTTCATTCTAAGCTAACAACGTCCGATTCCTTATCACATCTCTTATTCTTAGCAGGCTATTCATCTTTCTTTTCTACCATTCATACTTCTTCATGCTTGCTCTTGTTAAAGCAATGATGTTTTTGTCGGCGGCGTTTTCCTATGAGGTATTAGCCTCAGGTGTGGGGATGATTTTCCAGTTTTTTGTAATCATAACATCCGGTGTGGACGTCACTGACATCGAAAGAATGTTCACCGGTGAAAAACATGCAGACCAAAGAGAGCAGAATCAAGGAGTTCATGATGAGCTTCAGTAAAACGATGTGAGCAAATAAACAGATGACTTACAATAAATCGAGGGGTTCTTCAAACCTACAGGGCTTGCCTTCATATGGATTTTACTTGCTTAAAGAGATCTCTGTCACGGACTTCGTATCAAAAAAGCCGATACACTATCGTTTGCCCAGTTCTCCGCGAAGGTTCTCTCAATCTGATTGTCCTTGGCGCCAGACGCATCGAAGCTCGTCACAGTCATAAAGCTCAATTCTTTTTCTCGCGAGGTCTGAGTCTCTCTGAGTTGGCTTTACAAGATCGACGAAATTCGATATTGGCCAGATGGACGGTCCTTGATTGCCATTGTCGTAGTTAGGAAGGTTGTAGTGGCGAACTCATGAACAATGCGGCAGATCCTAATCAATGGATCAATCTCCGCGCGCCTCCCTAATCACCAATACCGACCTCAGCATGTTATGTAACCTTATGAAACCCATTTTGATTTTATGGGAAAGTGTTGATCGGATCAACATATGTAAATGAGATGAGGGTATAAGTTCAAGTCCAAAGAGCACGTAGGAAATCTTTCTGCTCAAGAAAATTGAAATTGATGTCCAAGGACGCGCTGGAACTATGCACGGAAAGAATTGCTTCAGGTGGACTCGAATCTCGTGAGCTGAAATGAAACACCCGGCATATCTGTAAGTTGGGCATATTTCGAAAAACTTCCTTGATGGATCATGAGGTGACCCGCAGCACCTAGTCTCCATATGGGTCAAAATCAATTAATCAAGTGATAACGCTCAAAGACATGCGAAGATTGGTCAATCACTTCTTATTCAGAGACTCGCCTTCATATGATTCCATATGGAAACATCTCTTCTGTTTGTCATGACCTCAGTGCTGAGGTTTAAGGGAAAAATTGAAGGTTTTTTCAATGCAAGAGGTACACCCAGATGAAGTAACGATGGAACAACTTCTGTTCTGAGCATAGAGATAGTTACAAAGGTAAGAACACATCATGAGCAATGATCGGTTCACAAAATTTGTTAGTTGCTATCCAGTATGCTGACCAAGACTGAATACGGCAGTGAGCTAAAGTACCAAAACCTTCATTATGGTATATTTCTATCCCGATTCAAGAAATGTGCCAATTGTTCACAGCATCTTCTTCAAGATCGCATCTGTGACTTCATCTGTTGAAGATTTCCCACCCAGATCAGGTGTGAGGATCTTACCCTCATCAAGAATAGCATTAACAGCCGAGTAAATGACTGATGCAGGTTTGGTATAACCCAAGTATTCTAACATCATGGCAGCTGATCTGATGGCTGCCATTGGATTTGCGATTGATGGAGAGTGATTGACGATATCGGGTGCCGAGCCATGGACAGGTTCACCCTTTCAGTGAGTCAAATGTTAGTGCACAAACCAATGGATCCTAGAGAATATCAAGAAGACTCACCATGATGAAATTGTCACCAGCGTTTACTGAAGGTACTAAGCCCAACGAGCCAACTAAAGCAGCTCCAGCATCACTATCGAAATTAAAAAATTACCTTAGTGATCAAATTCTCTTTCAATCCCAAATCCAAAACTTGATCACTCACGATACGATATCACCATATAAGTTGGGACAAACTAAGACGTTGAATCTTTGAGGAGTTCGAATTAAATTGTAAATCAAACTATCCACAATTCCTTCATCTACTTCAATAGATTTGAATTGAGGATTACGTTTTTCATCAAAGATTGATCTAACCGATTCCCGGAAGAGTCCATCTGAAACTGATAAGACGTTAGATTTATGAACAATGGTCACTTTGGATGGTCCCTAAAATCACGATACGGAGAAGAAAGGGTCCACATCAGTGGCTTGGACTTCTCATCAAGAATCTGGGAAGAAAAAAAAGCATTCACCTTCCAGATCGGTTCAGATTCCGATAATTGACTTCTAACTTCAGCACCTCTAAGAGCCACTTCACCCGCCATTCTACCAATCCTTTCACTAGCACGCTGAGTGATCTGACGTACAGCTAAAGCAACCTTACCACCACCCAATGCGTCAGGTTGATCATTCAACGTTTCTTGTTTAATATAAAGACATTCAGTATTTTCTCTAACAACCGTAATTTCGAGTGATTTCGCATTAGAATGAATCGGTCTAATATTCGCATAAAGGTCTAATTCTTTACGAAGTTTAACGATGGGAGAACTATAACCTTCGACTTTATGAGATGGTGATGAAACTGCACCGAACAGGGCTGCTGTACATTCTTCTCGTAAACTTTTGACTGTTTCTTGGGGTAAGGATACACCAGTTCGGGTGAATAGTTCGAAACCTGCTTCTAAGTTTATGAAGGAAGGTTTTGGGATACCAGGTGTGGATTGAAGTACTCGTTGTGCTGCCTTTTGCGAAATGAATCCTCTATCCAAATCAGTTTATGAGTTCTTTGAAGGTTCTTTCTATGAAAAGGTTACTTTACTCACTGGGATAACTAATCGACCTATCCCGTCTCCGGGTATGAGACCAATTTTCAATGCTTTGAGTCCTGTGTTTGCCATTTGAATTTTTGCTGAGTAGGTTGAGACTTGAGTATGAACAATCAAAATTCTTGCATCGGGGATAAAAAACAGAGTTACATAGTTATGGCTTATGGGTTGTGAGGTATGGGTTATGGATGTTACATGTTGACATTTTTTTGACAACTTCTTGTTTCTTCCTTCCAAGTTTCCTTTTAGCTTCAACTCTCAAATAAAATCATACCATTTGAACTTCTTTCTCACTTGATGTACTCACAAGCTCACTAGAGAAGTCGAATTAAATCAATCGATTGCAAAGTCATACTCATATACAAGAGCTCACGTCAAATATCTGAAGCTTATTCCAGATTCAAAAAATTGAAACATCGAAAATGATCCGATCAGCCAAGATTCAAAGGAAAACAAAAGAAACGGACATCGATCTAGAACTAAAACTAGATGTTCCAATCGGTACCCAACAACAAATCCAAATCAATACCGGGATAGGATTTCTAGACCATGTTAGTAAGTTTATCGACTTACTCGAAAACCCTCCCAAAGTGGTCCACAATTGTTGAACGAGAATTAATTCTGAACCGGATTGTTTGAAATAGATGTTAGATGCTCTTATAAAACATTCTGGAATGTCTTTGACATTGAAATGTCAAGGTGATCTTCATATTGATGATCATCACACAGCTGAGGATGTAGCTATTGCTCTTGGCCAAGCTTTTCATCAAGCATTATTCGGTAAGGATGGAGAAGGCTTGAGAGGTATCAAAAGGTTTGGTACCGGGTTCGCACCCTTAGATGAGGTGTGTTGATTTATTTAATGTTTTCGAATTCAAAAAAATGCAACTATAGACTGATGATGTTCATCTTCATGTAGGCGTTAGCTAGAGCTGTAGTTGATATCTCTAATCGACCTTCCTGTTGCACTGACTTGAAACTCAAAAGGGAAAAGATTGGAGATCTTTCATGTGAAATGATCCCTCATGTGTTTTATTCATTTGCAATGGGAGCTTTGATTACCGTTCATGTGGATGTACTGAAAGGTGATAATGATCATCATAAGTAAGTCGTCATATCTCTCTATTCTCCGACTTTTTGAATGGATCGAAAACTGATTTGGATCCATCTTTTCTTAGGTCTGAGGCTAGTTTCAAAGCATTTGCTTTGGCTCTCAAGGAAGCTATCACGAGAACAGGGTCTAATGATATTCCTAGTACGAAAGGAACACTCAGTGTTTGATGGTCATATATACTAGAAGCAAAAATCGGAATCCCCATTCCATTGAAATGAATGATATCAACATGCAAATATGATGGGCTTCAAATGCTTCCATATCTGAATCATCTGTTTAGAACGATGTGATCGATGAAATGGAACCTGCTCACGTTTCAAAATGGTTGAAGTTGATGCTTTTTTGTATTCCATCACTGATGTCTAGTTTTATATACAATTATATCACAATAGAGAGAAACAAATTGACTTTCAAAGCCTTCAAACAACAAATGAGACGAAGAAAATATCAAAAGTCAGAAAAAGTAGAGCCATAGATATCAATTTCGTAATCCTTAGTTTGAAATTCTTGTGAATGATCCTCTTGACTTTGAATTGAATTAAAATGACTCCTTTGACGAGCATATGAAAGATGAGGAGCTTCAACTGTTTGATTTATGATCCCTATCCAGTCAAGATCAAACACCCATCGATGTAACTGAAGTTCACTGATATTTTGTGGTCTTTTATCGGGATCCAAATGAGTAAGCCACCTAAGAAACGAACGACCAAGAGGCTCAGTGAAAGGATCAATTTCGAGTTCTCCATGTGCAATCTTGTCCATCATTTCACGAGAATAAGTTAATGAACTAGTTGGGAGATCATAAGGAAGTTTGCCGGTATAAAGCTGATGAAGTAGTACCCCAAGTGAATACCAATCAATCGAATAACTATAATCTTCACCATTTACAACTTCAGGTGCAAGATAATTGATTGTACCACACACTGTATTTGTTCTTCCATTCGATAAAGAAACATCTTTTGAAAGTCCGAAATCTGCTAATTTAATATTCCCATCTGAAGTTAATAAAATATTTTCAGGCTTTAAATCTCTATAAATTAGTTTAGATTGATGTAAAACACTCAAACCAGCTGAGATTTGTACTAAATAAAATGAAACTTCATCGTACTCAAAAAACTCAAATTCATTCAATAAATTCAATAATGTACCTGATTCTCCTAATTCTAATGATAAAAAAATGTATTTTGGATTCGAAAATGATTCAATATGTTGTAAAACAAATGGCTTGTTTCTTAACTTTTTCATTATCTTGGTTTCTTTGGAGATTGTTAAATGTGAATCTGTTAACCAAAGTTGACGTTTTTCTAAGATCTTGATGGCACATACGTTTGATGTTGATTTCTTTTTTGATAAATAAACTTCTCCATATGAACCACTTCCGATTTTTTGGATTAATTGATAATCTGTTATTTGGGTTTGTTTGTTTGAGCTTATGGTGTTTCTTCTGTTAGTTTGAAAATCGGTTTGATGAGTTGGTGTGAAAGGTGTTGGAAGATTTAGAGGTGATGTGATCTTTGCTGGTGCGATGGTCATTCTTCTTTTGGCTTTGTATTCATTCATTGCGGTAATACTTTTGTTTTGTAGTGAGGATTTATGGAAGATAAAGTTGAAAGTTTGAATCTTGGATTGTGAAAGGGGGCTTGATGTGTTTGGAGATGTGGTGTTTAGAGAGAAGTTCATATCCAAGGCTCTTTATATACAACGAGGAATCCAGTCTCAGCACTCATCATCTTACAAACGGGTAAAAGCAGAATTGTCATCTTCATCACATCAAAGTACATTTCTTTCTTTGCCTTTGTTTACGCCTGCTCCTGGCTTATAATTGATCAGTTGAGATGGTTAGATCTTATCCGTTACTCAGTCTTTGAGCTTGACCGTTATCCTCAGTTCTTCATCTGTTACGTTTCTGATGTGTGCTTTCTTTCATACTGAGCTGGTTCACTGCGCTTAGTTGTGCCTAGATAGCATTCTTTCCTGTATCACAGCTCTGTAATCGTCTGTTGTGTGCTTATCATTCAAGATTAGCAATCGAACGTTGAGTTTTACTTGTCACGTACGATACGGATTAGTTATGACTTTTAAGGTCAAGGCGAGTTGAATGTCGTTGGACTCAAAGGGGTATACGATCTCCATTGTAGATAACACTTTTGCGCGAATTTGACGAAATTTATCAAATGAGATGTCGGGTAGCGAAACCAAATGAAGCTGGGATTTTATTCTCGTTGTTCAGATGACTCATGGCACGCGTTATTGCATTTCGCGGGGTAGGTTCTTTCTATTCACGAGTTCATGAGACGCTCGCCCATCATTGCAATATATGTCAACCAGGTCAAAGTACATACATGCGATAAAGATTAATTGATACTATGCAAGTTATTGAAAGTAGGCCACCCAGAAAGTGGTTCAAAACATATACTCAACAAGTTCGAACAAAAAATAAAAACTTTTACAGTTCAGTAAGCGAAAAAGAGCTACAAAGGCTATATGCTATGTACTATGTGAATCAACTGCTTCTTCCAAACAGCCTTCAAAGACTCAATACTGCCTATATGCACTACTGGAAATGACTAATCCTCCGTTGTAAAGCTGACTCCATCTCAGGATGTTTGAAGCAGTGCTCCGCAGTGTTCTCGAACCGAGCAGTTTCAGACAGGTCGTAGTATTTCATCAACTGCCGATGGAACTCAAATGTCTGCTGAGTATGGCACTTCCCATGATTCTGGGATATTTGAAGGCCAGAAGATTACAAGACAATACTCACGGAGAATGGTATCGAATGCCTCCATAATTAAACAGTTCCTTCAACTCGTTTCTTTGTCATGCTCCGAGTTTGAACTCCGTACGTTGAGCGGTGGAGACGGGGACTCCGTTTGACTCGTGCAGAAGTGACCGTTTTCCCCTTCTGACGCTTTGATGACGGAGGCTTCATTGGTGACTCATCCCCCTTTTGTTTGTTAGAAGAGTCAGATCTAGTTGGGATATTAGGAGACGCAGGAACCAAGACGGCCGGGGAAACCTGAAGAGGCCTTTCGGAGGAGTTTGCATAGTTCACAGCGGCCATCAGAGCTGTGGAAGGGTCGCTCAAAGGTTGCTATTGATAGAAAATGCCATCAACAAACTTGATCGAAAAGAGAAGAAAAAAGAACGTTTTACCTCGATGGTCACTCTTAAATCAGGGATTTCGGATAACGGGATTGGTGAAGGAATTTTAGAAAGTTTCTTCAATACCGAAATTCCACCTTCGATAGATGGTCGATAAGTGTGTTTTCTAGAAGCAGTTAGTGAAAGCCTTTCTTTCGGGTTTCTCAGATGAAGGGAATTCGCCGTCTTGGGATGAACTTTTCGGGAGTAACGCCTCTCTGGGTGGATGTTAAAATGGAGACATTTTGTTTTACTTGGATGGAATCGTGTTGGTGTTGCGGTCGGGTTATAGCAGCGTAAGTGTGGAACTCGACAAGAACGCTGGGGAGACGGTGTTGGGGCAGATGAAAATATGTTGCTTTGGGCAGGAGGCTGTTGAAAAGGCATGATGGAGGGAATCTGAAAAGGTGATGATGATGTGAAGATGTCACTAGGAGTCGTGATGAGATAGGAAGGGGAAGGCTGAGAGCAGGTAACAAAAGGTCGGATGATGTTGCGATTCAAGGTATTTATTTCATTGAGGTCATTCAAGAATGTGATTTTGATGCTGAGGTTGCAACTCAGTGCTCAAATTTGAGCTGATCACTTTCCTCAGTCCGCTAAACTGATATTTTCTAAACGTCTTCCTTTTTGCTGTCATGGCTTGTGTGTTTTTGAACATCGGGACGTGTTCATCATTTCAAAGACCCGTTGCTTGTGCTTGTCTTCTTTATGCACTCTATGCGACCTGAAATTGAATGTGGTCAGGAGATGACGCTCTGAGGTTTTTGTAAATCACGCCTCCAGATATGTACACTTTCCATGCTCTGTCCCTTCTCGAATTCATCTTTGAGGATATCTTGGTCCAGTGAGCGCATAGATGAGCGACTCGAAAAAATGAATGAAAGATCGGAACTTTAGGGCCTGCCATGTTTCTTGGTAAGAAGGAAGAAACAAAGGAAAACCAGAACAAAACACGAAGTGCCAATTACCGCTGCGTCATGATCACATTCGTAACTCTCTATGTAGTGAGACTTGAATTCCAGGTTTCGTCTGAGACTAAAGATGAAGGTTGTACATCAAGAAGAAGAAATTCAGTCTTGTCTAAGAAAAATTCAAAATGAAAATGAACGGCTGAAGGCAAGGCCATAATCATCAACTCCAACCGGCCGGTATGTAGCTCAACAGAGCTCAACGAACAGTAATGAAATGTCAAAAATTCCACAAGTCACAAAGCTGTGATTGAATTGAGTGGTTGTAAAAATTCATAAACATTGGTTGAGTACATCTCCCAGTACAGCAAAACACCCCATACCGATTTTCCTAATGCTACGAGGAAATCTAGGAACTGTGCACAGTCATTTAGCTCATCATGTAGTAGAATGCCATGGTTTTGTGAGAGTAGAGACAAAAGAATATCCATCTGCTTGAAATCCTAAAGAGTCTATGAGGGTAGTATCCAAAAGGAATTTGGTCTAACCAGAGGTAACTCTACGCATGTGTTTCTAGGTGAGTTTCAGGTTGTAGAGGGGGCTTGTGGGCATGATTCTCATTATTGGGATGGGAACGGGTTAAAATCATAGAGAAAGGGTTTTATAAGGAGGCCACTTTTGGGGGAAAAGCCTTGGCCATTCCCACACCAATGCCTGAAGCGCCCCCGGCTGCTTCTCGACCTTCATTTTATCCTTCCTTGAAGCGTCAGCAACACTAGCTGCCCTCAGCATCAGCTTCACCATCTTATTGTTCTCGGCTGGAAAAGGCAAACGATGGAATATATGCCAAGATCGTGTTCCGGTGATATATTTTGTAAGAGTATCAGCAGAAATCTTATGAGTTTGTTGCAAGTGAACTGATTGTGTAATATCATCTACTACAATAGGATTGAATTGGCCTGCCCACTCAATGAATTCGTATAAAGTATCCTGATCCAGTGGTAAGATATCTGTCTTAGATTTCCCTTTTGTTGCTGCGAATGTGGTCAATTTCAACACGGCGGTGTTGTAGTTCTCCAGGGTATGAGCTTGGTTCCAACTTCCACTCAACAAAGCCCGTTGGATTGGATCGGTTTTCCATGAAACGGACCTGTGAATAAATTTTAAGAGAGTTACGGAGTAACAGGTGGCGATCAGAGTTAGGTTCAAGAAAGCCAGGTAACAACATGATAGGATTCGGGAGGGGGGGTCAGGAGACTTTGATTGGGGAAGTTCCCCTTTTTTTTACTTACGGGTTGTTTCCAGACAGGAACTGACTCAGTTTCTTTTCATTTTCCATCTTCTTTCCTAATGTGTCGTTTCAAGAGATGAGATAGATTGGTTGGGATATTAATGATAACCTCCAATGGTAGTTCCCAATCGGTTGTTATACCTTGAGCCAGGGCGTCTGTGGGATTCTTCCCTGATTTGACTTGTTTGGCAACTATATTGCACTGGAAGGCGGTAAGTCCTCTCTGGATCTGTTTCCACTCGTGATTCACGGTTTTGTCTCTTGACTTCCAATTGCAGATGGCTGCTTCAGTAGTGGTATTATTGGTATACAGGAGGAAGCGTTTCCCAATAGTTGGGAAGAGACTGGCTACCATTTGAAGCCCCAACCTCAGGGCTACAGTTTCAAGACAAGCAATTTTCCGTGGCGGGCCTCCCTTGGGTATTCCCCGGGTCTCCCATCCAGGTAAAAGCTCAAATTGCGCCCACCAATCTCCAATTAGTATACCAATACCAAAGCTGGTGCTAGCGTCCCCTGCCCAACTTAGATCAACCAGGTCCATTTTGGGAACAATTCAAAAGGATTTGAACCCCGCCAAAGTTTCCAGCCACTCTTGCAGATCAATTTGGGCGTCTTCAGGAACTTCACGTTGTGTGTGTGGGTTGAACCATGTCTTCAGCCACCAATATAGATCCCACATACAGCATTTCATGTTTGGGACAATGTAAGTTATGTGGTTTAGTTGGCCAACTATTTTCTCTATATCATTCTTAGCCCATTTCTTCTTTGGGGTCAGTAGTTCTTTTATTTTTTCCATGTGTTTGGACAATTTCACCTCTGGTAATCTGACTGTTTTCTTCTCTCCATTCCAAATGAAGCCTAGGTACTCCTGTTTGACATTCCAATCACAGAATTTTTTGTTGTTTAGCTTGATACCCATATTTTGGCTGATCTGATTTACCGTTTCCATATCCAACTTGTCTCCGGCAACTTCAACGAACATGTTATCATCCACCCATTGAAGATACAGTCAATGTTCAACAGTTTTACTATTACGTCACGCCATGCATCCGCCATCCAACCAAAGGTGCCACATCTAGCAACACCTCCAAAGGCTATCCTCATTGTAGAACTAATAGCACAGCAAGGGCTATACAGTATGTGAAAGAGGATAATCTGTAGGAGTAGA
>KZ138102.1:0-10418 GCA_002157035.1 Melampsora medusae f. sp. deltoidis
AATTTATAGACCTCCACAAGATGGAACCGGACAGAGTGAGCATCCATCAGACAAGAAAATAATGATTGGACAGCACCAGGTCAATATAGATTCCCCACAGTCCAATAACCCTGCCACCTCTTCACACCTTGCTCAACCTCATATGCAAGGCTTGCAAGAGTCTAAAATCAGCCTTCATGAAGACCAGTCTTTGCAACATTTGGTTGCTAGCAAGGTGTCTTCTCACAGGGGAGATGAAGCCTTTGAAAGGGAGCCAAAAGTATCTCAAGCTGCTTCATCAGAGCTCCAACAAGAGAGCTCTTTACTTGAAAATTCACCTTTCTTGGATGTGAAGGACTCAAAGATCTTCCCTGCTCTGAAAGATACCATTACTCCCAATAATCTTGTCACTGCACCACATTTGTTTTACAAGCATCCAAGACCTTTGGTTTCAAATTTCAAGGGGGAAAAATTGCCTGAAGCAGCAGTTCCATCTTCAGACTTCTTGGCGGATGCAAGAAACCCCAAAAGACAGAATAACCTCGCAAAGTCATCAACTCCATCTACTCCGGTTGAGCAACAATTTGATCAAATGTCAAAAAACTTAGGATCTGTACCAAGTGTTATCACAACGTATGAAGATGAAAGAGCTGATATGGCAACAACATTCAAGAATTTGCGGGCCCAATTGAAGCAGGCTACAAAACTCCAGGATTCAAGAGGAAAAATTTCCAGTTCTGAAGATCCTTTGCACTCGTCACTTAACACTCCTATAGAACCATCAGGTAGCCACAGGCCTTCTGAGATATATCACCTCCTTGAAGGTGGCACCACTACCAGTGACCAAGAAAAGTCAAAAGCTAGTACTTTGAATCAAAAAAGTGATGGAATCCTGCAGCGGCGGGTGAGAAAGTAAGTCAATGAACCCATTGGAAATTGTACTCTTCAAAAATCAGTTATTCAACAATTATGATCTTTCCTTTCTCCAGGGCCTCCAAGATTGACTTACCAGAAGATTCTTCCACGAACCAGAGATCTTCTAGAATTTTGTTAGAAGATCTGAACCTCGCAGATCCAAAACTTTTGAGTCAGCACAAAAAGGCTGAGTTCCAGGCTGAACCTTCCAAGACTCGTCCAATCACAGGGTCCAAGGGGAGAGACGCCAAGCCAGATATGCACACGTCCAACTCAATTGACCTACCTCCAGTAGGAAGAAAATTCTGGTCAAATTTGGCTCCGATAATCTCTCACTTGCAGGTCAAACCACCATTTCAATATTTACCCTTCCTTCCCTCGCCTACTTCCCGCTTTCCGGATTGGCTCAAAGCTCTCAATTCTCGAAGGTGGACGGGTAGGAATGAGTCTGCAGAAAAACAAGCTCAGGTGACTGCGGAGGCAAGTGACGATATCGGCGGACCCGAACTCGAAGAACTCCGCGAATCCGAAGGTGCTGCTGCAGACGGCGCAAGTTTGGGCCCGATTCCCAGCTCCACACGTGTCCAGACGCATCCCAGTCGGAGAAAGAGAAAAAAGAACCTGCCCATACCTACAAGTGCAACATCTGCGGACATTGATGCAGTCGAAAATGACAAAGAATTATTGGAAGACCCTGCACTACATATAATATCTAGAATTCTTCAGATCCATGATGATCGTGATTTCATCCGACTAGATGTTCAGGCAATGGACTATGAAATCCTCAGAGCCACGGATAACACTGATTGGGAAGCTATTCTAACCTGGAACAAGACGCATTCAAAAGCTTCAGAAAAAGAATTTGAGAGGAGGAAACAAGTCTTCCTTCATCAACTAGACCATCACGACATTCTCTCTAAATACAATAGGGCAAAGAGAGAACTTGATTCGGTAACAATAAACAGATGGAACAACGTTTTTCGAACTGATGAACTTTGTCCAACCCTTTCTCACACAGATAAAGCCAATAGCATGGAGATAAAAATTAACATGGATATAGCGCTATTGTCCAAAGCGGAGAAAAAAGTTTTGAATGAGGTGCTGGGAGAGTCGGAATTGGAACAGCGAATAGATTTGATAAACTACATGCAACATCGAGATCCCGTGAACAAATGGTGGAGCGAAGACAAACTACAAGATGCAAGATGGCAAGGCCTCAACGTGCTTCAGTTGATCCAGATTGGAGACTTATTACAACTCGAAGCGCCTCACAATTTGGGTTTTGACCCTTTAGGACCCAAGGATACATTGATTTCTCTGCAAGGAAAAATGATCAGTCGAAAAAACCGTCCAGAACGATATCCAATCTATGCAACATCATGGGGTGAATCTCCTGAAAGAGAGTGGTTTCGCCAAAATCCAACTCTTTGGCAAAGATACCAATTTAAAATGAAGCATTTAATCCTGCTGTGTGATTTCGCAATACGTGGAGAGTCTTGTCTTCTTAAAAGTCTGGGTTTACCACCCGAAAGTCCATGGTGGAGCCTTGGTGATTTTTTGATGTGGAATGATGAAGGTGTTCCATTGACAAAGATGGCCAAAATTTCTTCCAGGGTTGGAAAGGCCTTGGATCTGACACACTTCAAAGAGTTGACTCCCAAAGCCCTTGAGAACTTGGATTGGAAACGTGTATTCAAGGGGATTGATTCAGACACAAGATCCAAATCAAAGGTGTGCCTTGAGAAAAGGGCCAGATGGAACATTGAGGAAAATCCTAGCATGTTTTCCTCTTTGATGAACAAGCTCAGAGGAAAGCTTTTTTCACAATGAGGATAAGTTGAAGAATTCCTTGTTGTGTACAAAATATTTTTGATTCTGCCAGCCAACTCAGAGATGGGATATAGGAAAAAATAGATTGTTATGCTTGAATCTTTCATCACATGAATAAGATCATCACTGTGGGTGTGTTATGGGATGCGTCTTTTATCCATCACTTGAATATTTGTTTCATTTTTCACATTTTGCTACAAGAGGGAGTGAATATGATCCTACAATAGAAAAGAAGGACTGTTTCCACTAGTTGTTCTTTTGTCTACCACAAAAATAATCAAGGAGGGAATAGGGCTTATGGATCACAATGGGCATATGACATGTATTGTTACAGGATGATTGCAAGAGATTTTTATACAAGCTTAGCTCTTCCCTTCCCTTCTTCTGGACTCTGAAAATATCTGTCCCTGATTTCTCTCTCTTCAGCAGCTCTCTGGATTGATAGACTTGTGGTACAGGTTTAAAAAAGAAAGTTTGGTGCTGGTTCTTTCAAGCTTTGGCCATCGAGAGTTAGAGCTCCAGTGACAAAATTTGGTGCCCACCACCTCTGAGGTCAGATGCTCCACCTCGCCAAGAACTCTTAAGGTGAATTGTATTGATTTCCTCATACTTCTATTTGTCAATGCCACTCCTCTTTCTTGTCAAATGCTGAATTCAAAGTACAAGGTACTTCAATTTAAATGCTAAGGTACTGTGTACTCAAGTGTTAATAGTACGGTTTCTTGAAGTTTCAATAATGAATGATGCAGTTGTTGAAGGAAGAAAGAATGATGTATAATTATGCCTTTTAAATGTTAGCTAGCAATGCATACCCCCATTGCAAGGTAGTAAAAATACTCTATTCGGGGATACACAAAAGACCAAGTTCGAATATCATGTTAATCTGCCTTGCTTTTCTTGGGACTATGACTCAGATCGGGCTTGGTAGAATTTCTGGAGCCGTAAGTCTCTTCAGATTCTGCGTTGTTTGTTGGTTGCAGGTTCTCCAGCCCTGGGCTAAATGTGTTTAGTTTCGAACCAGAGGTGGGATAGTTTGAATGAGCCGAGATATTAGGATGTCGATGACTCAGGGCACCATCAAAAGGTTTTGATTGACCTGGCCAGGACGTTCCATTGAAGGTGTCATTGCTTAAATCAGGGCTGGCTCCACCTTCCATCTCATTGAGACGATAAGCTGTTGAATGTTTTGCATTTCGGAGATGGTGATTACTGGAAGGTCGTAGTATTCGGACGATGATTTCATGTATCTTCACTGAGACCACAAAGATTGGTAACCGTACTGGGAAAGCCGGTGAGATTTTGGATTGACTTTGAGGGGTTCGATCACGAATATCAGTGTTCAAAGCCAATGGATAGCTTGATGACCAAGGCAAGGGATGTGTTGATGATGATGATGCGAGTATTAGTAAAAAAGGGAAGAACAGAGTGAATAAAGATAGATTGACTAGAAGATTTTGATGCCAAAATGAGAGCATTGTAATGGCGAAACCGAATCCGGCATGATACGTCCATCTTTCTTCGATGCTGTAATCATCAAGGATCAAAATCGCACATGATCAACATAATGAAGAGTCCAAAGATTTGGAAGGCATGGTAAAAGATAGATGCTAACTTTTTGACTCTTTCTGCAAAGGTTTGACCAGCTTCTGTCCATGACCTTTCGAAACAGTAGTAAGAATTCGCAATTGTGCAATAAGCAAAACTCAGCAGAGTTCCAACATATGGAACTCTGGCTAATAAATGTGAAAAAGCAAAGTAATTCAAAAGTACTAAGCCTCGATACGATTCTGATATAATACTGTGAGTCAATCCTTTATATGCTTCTACGTTTGGCGATGTAAGGAATTTAGACAGCCGTCTTGAATGGGATGAGGTGGTGAAAAGTGTTTTTGATACTCGAACGCTTAGGAAACCGTTTAAAATGGTGGAAGAAAGTGAGATCGGATACAGCCAGAAGATCTGGTGAAGGGGTGAATGTTTATCAGGATATAACATAGACCCAATCGACTTTGGATCTCAAGAACTGACGTCGAAATAAAACCGCAAATGTGAAATGTCGGCATGAATGATGCGGGGAAAGAGTTCGAAAGAGATAACGCTTGTTAATAAAACGGCTTGTAGTGTTACATTCTGAATCAAATTTGACTGGCAAATGAAGTCAAAGCAGTCAGTACTAATCACCATCGACAACCGCCCTACTTCTTCCTGGTGGCCAAATTTAGGAAGTTCAAAACTTACTCGTAATTGTTTGTTTGTACCCAAGACATCTAGGATGGTTTTCCACTGCCTAGCATCCAAGATGCCTTGTTTAAGGAAGCCAAAATGTAACCTGATAGATTCGGTTAAGCTGAGATGTGTGTTTGAAATCGTATTGGACGATCTGAAATCAGATGAAGGATATAAGTCGGATGGTGATTGAGTTGAGATTAACTTGTAATTGGACCGTGAAGTTGCATTTTGATGAGGAATCGGCTCAAAGGACATCGTACACAATTGAGAAACGTGTGGAGGGTGATCATCGACTGATGCGAGATAGTGCGAGATGCTGATGCGCTGTATATGTAAGTATGTGTAAGGTTTCAGCATCTCAGGTTGTGGGCACGTCAGGTGCGGGTCTTCATAGCTATTAAATTTTCAAATCTTCTGTTTTGATGGAGTCTCAGCAGACCATCACATCTGTGTTGTAGATTGCTTGCTATGCTTATCTCGTCCTTGGCCTGCTTGTGCCTGGTCAAAATGGATCATCTCTCTGATCAAGAAACAACTTTCTTAGCCAGAAACCAGAATTCAATGTCCTCCCAAGGAAGTCACTCTACTTTCACTTGCTTGCTATTCAATTTCTAGCTGCGTGTTGGTTGCTGGTAGATCGTTCCTTCTTTACGCCATCCTTGATGCGGACATTATCTGATCCTGTTTATCAGAAGAGCTCTGGAGAGTGCTTGGACTGATAGTCATAATACTAAAGTTGACTCAGACAAGGTGTTCAGTGTAGTGTGGGTGTGTGGCTCTTAAAGACTTCACTCATCCATGAATTCAAGTCTGAAGATGTCCTGACTTGCTGAAAACCCAATCATCATGTCCAGCAAGTAAAGCAGGTGTCATTGGACCAATCTTGTTCCTCTAATCTGTGTATGTACCCAATCTTATGGACATAGTATGCGACACTTGATTATCTCAATAATAATATCAGAGTCTCAAATCAAAAGATGGTTGATTGGATAGAGCTGATAGCCACTTTCCACAACATAGCTGACAGTATGAAAGCTTATAAATCCAACTTCAGGTCTTTCAGGCTGTTACCTACCCAGGACACAGTATCACCTCAAGTCAAGATGACGACCAACATCAAATAATCCTGCAAGTCCCATATAGCATATGTGACTAGGGATAAAGCCTCAAGTCACCCCACAAAAATATGGGGAATTGACAAGTTGTGAGTTGTTGCATTACTCACAATGATACTAAGAATTGTGAAACAGAAATTTCAGTGATGCAGTGAGATTCAGAATGACCAGTCTGAAGCTTGATATGAGATTTTTGTGTATATCTATCCAAGTGATTCAATATTAACACTTTGTTCCCATGGCTTTAGTTCCTGTGGCCAGTCCCTATTGGCAATCTGGATGCAGAAAGGACCATGTTGATATGCATTTTTGGCAGAAGTAATCTTACTGGGGTGCTGAAAGAGATGGAAAAAAAGGGCAAAGTTCTTGTGATCTCTGTGACAGGGGCCCGCAATCAACTTTTGTACGGCCTGCACACGAGAATACTTTGTTAATTTGAGGCACATGTTTCCTTTTGGTTTATGAGTACGTATTCTTTGGACTTCCAAAGTCTAATTTTGCTTCTGGCACTGCTAAGAGAAAGCATCATTTCCTATGAATTGTGTTGACATGATTATTGCATACCAAGAGTGTTATTCACAACAATTGTTTGATAAAAGAATAGGGGCGTAATCAGAAGTTTTCTGGTGGTCGTGTCTGAGGATGAGACCTTGTGAAGCTTCCAGAATGAAAACTTGTTTAAGGTTTCGAAATGTCGATACAAATTGTGTTGTTCCTTCAAATTCACGGCATGCATTGAGGTTCTCGAGGGAATTTTGCTTGGATGACGTAAATCCCGAGTTCCAAAGGATGTATGATGTGCAATAGAGTGTGCATCATCAGGGGATGCTGAGCATAAATGGCCGTGATTTGCAATGTCAACTACTCAACAGTTTTCTTCCATTGCTCACCAGCATCAAAAACCCCAAGCTCTACGTTTGGTAGAAGCACAGAAGCCCTATCGTCTTGCTTCTGGCTTGAATGATTTCCCAATCGGCATAATGGCATTGGATCCGCGATGAGAATTTACAGTGTTTGACACATACAAACGGGTTCGTCCGTCAGGGTTCGTCTCAGACAGTGGGGCAGAGCAATTTTTAAATTTTGCCGGAGAGTTTTCGAATTGACTCCTCGTGGTAAAGTGGAAGGGATCAATACAGGCCATCTTTTTCTTAAATTTCCACATCACAAGGTGCTCAGAAATCACAGTCTCAGCCATCGAAGATTCGTTTACAAAAGAAGTTAAAGCATACCATCGTTCAAGGATATCAAAATCATACCATGGCCTCTGAGATCGATTACGAGAATGATTATATCAGTGAATCTGGGAAACGATGGAAGCCGTCAGGAAGTTAGTACTGTGCATGCCATAGAGACCTCGACCTGCTACGAATCGCTTATCGAATTCATCCTTCATGATACAGTCCGTAGTCTCTTTCCACTCGAGGCAACACCGGGGATGATCTCGATGTTAGCTGGCAAACCGAACCCAGACACCTTTCCATTCCAGTCAATCTCAGTTACCCTCAAATCCTTGGCACCTAATAACTCAGACGGAAGTCCAATCGTACCAGAAGTTTTAACGATCGCAGATCAAGATCTAGATGAAGCTTTACAATACGGACCTACCTGTGGTATCAATTCATTCGTCTCGTGGATCACAGGATTACAACAGCTTAGTCATCGACGGGGAGATCCAAGGGAAGAAAATTGGAAAACATCGATTGGATCAGGTAGTCAAGAATTGATGTACAAGGTCAGTTGGGATTTGATTACGCTCAAACATACCCGTTTCGTTTGAATACCAACTGATTTTTGAGATTCGAGAACCGCGCTTCTCCTACAGGCATTTTCGGCCATATGCAACCCTGATGACAGTATTTTGGTGGAAACTCCTGCCTATGCGTATGTGCATATGCAAGCCCGATCAAAACATCTGCCTCAAAACTAAAACTTTGTAATCCATCCGCCGTTTTCTTGACAGAGGGGTATTGGGGCTTTTGAGACCACTGGAATCAAACCTAATAGGTAGTTCCTCTGGCCTCCAGGTCCGAGCTTTGAGCGGATTTTGATGTCTTTGTGATCGGCGATAACAGAAATTCCTTCGGACGAATATGGTATCAAGGATTCAGATTTACAATCAATTCTAGAGAATTGGCATACAGATGAAAAGACCAAGCATATGAAGTTTCCTAAGGTAGTCTATACATGGTTCGTAAAGCAATATGACAACACCAAAACCCTTGACTTTATCACTTTCACAAATAATTAAGATTGTTTTTCTGACGACTTTTGACGGTTCGCACATCTGCTTATTAGTCCAACTGGGTCCAATCCAACTGGTGCTTCAGCTTCGCTTCCGAGGAAACAAAAGATCCTAGCTCTGATTCGCAAGTTCAAGCTGTTAATCATGGAAGATGATGCATATTTTTATCTTCATTTTGATCGACCTAACCGTGCCCCGAGCTACTTTGAACTAGAGAAAAGTGACGGAGGCGAACGCGGTCGAGTGATTCGGTTTGACAGTTTGAGGTCAGTCCTTCTAGTGGTTGAATCCGTGTAAATCGCTTGCCTTAATCTTTGTTACTTTTTTGCACTTTAGTAAAGTCTTGTCATCGGGTGAGTTTCACGTCTCGCTGCCATTCAACCAACGTGATGAATTGAGTTCTACAATGGTTGGAGTACAGGTATGCGTCTGGGATTTGTCACAGGACCGGTCCCAATCATGGATGTGATCGGTAAGTTTTGTTTGCTTCTCAGGTTCCGACAGCGTGGCATGATCTGACAAAGAATCAAATTGCTTCATAAGACCTCCATACATCTAACACGAATCTTCAAACCCCCAGTTTAACGCAAGTGATTGCTTACAAACTCTTAAACCACTGGGGCTATGATGGATTTATTGCACACTGTGATCGCGTAGCTGCTTTCTATGCCCACAAGCTTCAAGTCGTTGAAGCAGCTGCGAGAAAACATCTCGAAGGTCTTGCTGATTGGGATCGACCAAGGGCTGGAATGTTCCTTTGGTTCAAGCTTAGGATCGCTAAGCTAGGGGAAGAGGAAAATGCTTGTTCGAAAGCTTTGATTGCCACAACAGCTCTTAGAAATGGCGTGCTTGCTGTACCGGGACATGTATGATCAGGATTCAGCCTAATTATCAGACGAGATACTGATTAGTGTTTGATCTCTAGGAATTCATGCCCAGTGGTCGTAAAACCGTTTATGTTCGAACGAGTTTTAGCTTGATTGACGAGGAGACGGCTGATGAGGTATGAGTTCTAGCATCTATAACTCCTAGAATTCACACGACTTATTTTTGCTGTTCGTTCAGGGTTTCCGTCGATTAGCAAGTGCGATCAAAGAAGCTAGAAAAGAGATAGGATTAGATGCCTAAGTTCAAAAATCATCCCACCAGGAGATCAGGTCTTCAAGAATTCTTTTAGGAAAGACTGAGTTTTACTTGATCTTCATCCACCTACAGATGAAGTTATTTCTGAAAGGTTTGAAAGCCTTCAGACTCTTGTCGAACTTGTTCAGAAAAAAAGCATTGTCCTCTTGGGGAGCGATCTCTGCTTCGTGCAATCAAATTGGACAGGATTTGCCTTAACAAATCTTGAAATGCTGCTGGTCCCATGAGCCATATACAATAAAACGGGGCCTATGTAGTGTGGCCATATGAGTGAGCTGTTTTCACATGGGCGTATCATGACATCGCAAAGTTATCTAGGAGTTAGTATCTGATGTAAGATATTGAATGTGAATTGACTCTCGCGCCTCTAAAATGACGTGACGTTCAAGAGCTATACCACAGGAACGAATTCTGAACTCCGAGTCCTGATGCAAACCCAGGCATATCTGCATCTCATGAGCAGAGAAAGGTCAGGTACATGAAGTTTAGCTCGTGATATGCAACATCCTCGAACTTGAAGCGTCTTGAATAAAATGACATATATCAACGTCTTCGAGCCTGCCGCTGAACAGCACATACCTTTTCTGTCTCTGGTTCTAAAGTCGAAAACACCGCCACATCTTCAGGACCACCTGTGGCACCAGAAACATCATTTTTAGGGGGTTCGATTGAGGTGCGGTACTTCTGTGTGCCGGTAGCTACGAAATTTCCATCATGTGTCCCTAAACCCTGCTCAGGTTCTGGTGCATTTTTGATGCAGATCTTTCGAAGCTTAACCCTCGAAACTCTCGGGCTGGTTCCTCCATAAATACTGGATTCCCTCTCGGCTGCGGCTTGAAGGCGACTCGCATGTAAAGTGCCCGTGAAATAGGGGGTCCTGGACTAGTTAGAGAAGGAGTTTTGGTGTGAGGACTGTTAGAGCAAAAGCTCAGCATCGGGGATCCAACCACAAAGAGGGATGT